>CAUYQV010107495.1:0-36630 GCA_963574575.1 Galagoides demidoff
CGCCTGTGGTCCCAGCTACTTGGGAGGCAGAGGCAGGAGACTCACTTGAGCCCAGGAGTTGGAGGTTGCTATGAGCTGTGATGCCATCGCACTCTACCCAGGGGGATAGCTTGAGGCTCCGTCTCAAAAAAAAAAAAAAAAACAAAGTTGCAACAAAAAATTTAAAGAAATTCCACAGAAATATGTAGCAAGGACATAACATGTTCTCAGTGCACGTGATTTAGGAGACATAAGTCAGATCTGTGGGTCCTAAGACTTTCACTACGCTCTATTGCCAATTTTTGCCTGTCTTCTATCTTTACCTAAAGCTAAATGAACTTGGAACTTGGTGAGCCCTACTGATCTCTCAGGTTGGTAGTTAGTCTGAACTTTGGAGTTCTGCTCATTGAATTATCCCTGGACATCCACTTTTCACAGTATGATTTCTGGTGAGAAAAAACGATACAACGGTTTCACTTTTATGTTTGTTGACTGATTCATGAATCAATGAAATTTTGGAAGTTCTTCAGTAACTCCTGCTGAATTCTCCTGCTAGTCAAGAAAATTTTGCATTGCAAATTTGTTCACTTCCAGGTTTATTCTCTGGCCCTTAACTAACATGAAAGGCCTTAATATGAACTTGGAATGGTTTAAAGCTAGAAGCATATCAGCTGACCTGTGTCCCCTCTTCTGTTCAGCATACGCCATTAACAGCACTATCATTAATTTTATTTTTTTCTTCTTTTTAGATTAATATGATTAGGTCACATTGTTTGCATTTGCTAGGGAAAATTCAAGTTGTATGGAGCACTGTACCAAGGGGGTGTGCTATCTACCTGTGTACCTTTATACCATTGTGCCCATCATCATTAATTTCTTATGGATATCTCATTCTTACTGAAAATGAAGATCTCATCTGTATATTCTTATTCTTGATAAAAAACCAAGGAAACAATAAGAAGACTTTAAATTATTTCTTCCTACTGCCTGATGACTTGATGGGGCCTTGCTTCTTCATTGTGGCAACTTCATGATGCTTTGTTAATAGTTTTAATTAATTAAACCTAGACTGTAAATTGGAAACTCAAATGTTCTAACACTAGTGCATTTTCCCATTCTTAACTTATACTCTTATTACCTCAACTCAGAATTTTCTCAAAGTTCATTTCCATCGATTCCTGCCTTGCCACCCTAACCCATTAATTTAAGGACCTATTCTTTAATACGTCTCTAAAAAAAACTCACATCGTCTACAATGCTGATGTAATCTTCAATGAAGTATAGTCCTCCTAAAATAATTATAAATAATGTATAAATAAACTGATAAATGTATTCAGATCTTATTTTGTGCCTAATGCAGGACTCTGAAGAATAACAACTACAAAAGATATGAACAATAATTTCTGTCAAACAGCAGGTGTTCTTGGAAAGGGGATATGAACGAGAACTATCTTTAACAGAATTGCTATTATAAGAGGGAAAAAAAGACATTATAAAGATACAGAAAAGCCCATAACGACATGTAGGCTGGAAGAATAAACTGGAAATATATTTTATTTAGTCAAAGAAAAGCAAATTTTTTTCATTCAGTTCCTCTTCTCCCCAATGGCAGTCAAATTGGCATCCTTAATGCCTCATGAAATTACCATGTCTTTGGCTGTATCATTCCGTTTCCAATAACAGCACATCATCTCCACCTGCCGATCTGAATACTGAGCATTTTGGTAGGTTCATGAAGTTCTAATCAGCAATGAAGCCTTCCCAACTACTTCAGCCCTAACCAATCATCATCTCCCCTCAATTTTGATGAATTCTAATAATAGTCTTAGCATTTTCCATCGAATTTAGTAATTCAATAATGGTTTGTAACAATTTCTGATATTTCACTGTAAAAAAAGGATTATTATCTCTTGAAAAATAAACTCCTAAGGGTTGGCATTGGGTCTTATTTATCCTATATGTTGTTCAGATCACCTAGTTTAGTGACCATGCAACTAAAAATCTGAATGCATTAAATTAGGCTTACACCAAGAAAATGTATATATAATACTCATTTGTAATGTACATATACTACCCATCAAGATTTGTGCGAAGTATTTTTGTTTGTTTGTTTTCTTCTGCTAGGCTTTCAAAAAAACCCTTCAGCCCTATTTCAGTGTCGCCTTTTAACTCCTAAGATTCCCTGTATTTGAAATATCTCAATATCCAACTAATTTTCAGATGACTACGCTTTGACATTGTAACAAAATTTACTACAGGGGAAGTTGAGAGAGAAAGTGAGATTTGTCTTTTTAAACAAAAAGTCAAAAAAAAAAAAGCCAAAATACTTGGGAAAATGTTTTATGTCCCTCAATATATAACATCCAATAAAGGAAAAAAAAATTATAAAACACACTGTATGTCGTTTCCTCTAGGGCGGTATCAAATTTTGTCATTATCTAGTAAAGCAGAAATGTCTGGAATTGTTATAATGAGAGAGAATATTGTCATAATAGAAAATGCACTACGTATATGATTGTAAAAACAATCACATACAAATAAACAAAGGCTTCATAAAAAATGCAAGCACCTAGGCATTAATTATTGAAATTGGACCATTAAATTGGACAATTTATACTATGACAATCCAAAAACATGCTAATTGAAGTAAAAGTATATAATTGGATTTACAAGTAGTATATTTTATTTGAAAAGCTGTTAAATTTATTAAGAAAGGGGAATGATGTCTAATAAATAAAAGTTAAATATTCTTTTTTATAGTTATACAAATGCCAAATGCAGACTTTTTGATTTCTATATTAATATCACTAGGATTTTGCCAATTTTATCAAATGGGAAAGGTCAATCCAGACAACATAACTCCTAGGTTCTTAAAAGATACTTATATGTTAGCAATTTCATCATGCTTAATTTCATGATGTGAGTCACATTTGTTATATATGGTGAAACAGAAGTATATAATCTGCCTTTCCTCCCTAGTAGTGTAGTGTTTCTTAACATCATAAATTAATATTAATACTTCCCTTAATCCGTATGATTTGGCACAGTACCCAATATTTTGAACACTCCATACAATAAAAGATATTCAAATAAATGTGTCAATTATTTTACTCTGTCTCTCTAAAAGTCTATATGATTGACCTCTCATGACAGATATTCAGAGACTATGTGGCCTCTTAAGAGCCTTTATTGAAACTATCTTGTGAATAATCAAGTTTGGAAATGCTATGTACTAGAGATCCTAATACATATGCAGTTTGATTAAGTACATTTTAAATTGCGATTTATGTGAAATATATTTCATTTCTCCAGTCTCATGCAAACATTGCTAACATTTTACCTACATTCTCTATTTCTTTTATCCATTTGTTCCTTAAACAAATACTTGTTAAAGGTCTGTTATATGCCCAGGGGCTGTGTAAGATGTTAAATCAGCAATAGCGATAAAAGAAAAACAACAATAGGGAATGAAACTAATGATATTTTTACGTAATGTGTGGCTATGATCAAATGAGGGAACCAGAAACAGGCACAAATTGTAAAATATAATTAGAAATTTTGAAATGTGCTATGAAAGAAAATCAGCGTGCTCTGAGAGTTAAAATAAAAAAAAAGGAGGAAAAATTAAGAAACCAGAATCATGGAATGATTCTTTGAGAAAGTGACATTTTGAGACCTCAGTGATGAAAAGCAAATAAAGAAGCATTATCTAGTAAGAGGAGGAACATCATATCAAATATGAAAAGAGCGCATGCTAGCAGTGAGGTTACACACCCATCAGAACACCAGGCATACAGGATACAGACTTGATGGAGTTTAGGGCCATTGGGAAGGGATTTGGCATGAGAATATTGGATTTGACTTTAAATTTAAAATAGCCCTTTGGCTATTGAATAAAGCAGAGGAAGAGAGGAGACATAAAATCCCAAAAAAAGTATATTGCAGTGGCCTAGGTTGATGGCGTCTATCACCAGGATGGTGGCAGTGGAAAGAGAAACAAGCCGATGTATTAAACATGCATATGAGGAAAGCTGGTGAGACGTGGTAATAGACTGGGAGATGGCAGTAAAGGAGAACGTGGCAGGAACAGCTGTGTTCCAGCTTGAGCAACTAAATGGAAGGTGTTGCTATGGTCCCAGGTGGGAAATATCCCTTTGGATAAAATACAGATGTCGTAACAGAACTGAAAATTCAATTAAAGTCTGCAGCATGAGTGAATAACCTGTATATATTAGGAATGATGGTTTTGTTGATATAATTCAATTGTAATTGAACAGTTACAATTTGAACAGTACAACTGCAATTGAACAGTTATCAATGGTTTTGGATAAAAAATTGCAGTCTTTAGTAAAATTAAGTAGATTTATTTACTTATTTAGTTTTCAGACGGAGTCTTACTATCACCCTGCATAGAGTGCTGTAGCATCACAGCTCACAGCAACCTCAAACTCTTGGGTTCAAGTGATCCTCTTGCCTCTGCCTCCCAAATAACTGGAACTACAGGAACTCACCATAACACCCAGCTAGTTTTTCGATTTTTAGTAGAGATGAGGTCTCACTCTTGCTCAGGCTGGTCTTGAACTCTGGAGCTCAAGCAATCCACCTGGTTCAGCCTCCCTGAGTGCTAGAAATTCAGGTGTGAGCCACCACACCTGGCCCCCAAATTAAGTAGTTTTAAATATTAAAAATAAAATTGGATATGAATGTAAAAACATGTCTAGCTTTTTGTCAGCTTTGCTCATCTTGTCTTTATCTGGTTTTGATTAAATACTAAACACCATCAAGATCATCAAGATCTTTAATATAATGCTCAAACTTTAATCAGGTATGGCATACAAAACACGCACACACACTGTAGAAAGCAAAAAATAGTATTTGAAATATTAACAGGTTTATCCTAAACTTGAATGAATGCAATAAATTTTAAAAAAGCATTTTAACATATAATTTTATACATCATTTTCATGTGTCCTCCACAGAGTACCAAATAATGTATAGGACTTCAGAGATGTATACAGATAAGGTAGCAGGGATATTAAAAATTACAAGTGTTTATGTAATTAATAATGGTACAATAATAAGGTAACAAATAAACATCATTTGCTAAGGGGTAGTTTAGCTATATGGGGTAGTTTATATGATTAACTTAATACAATAGTTTTGTGGGGTTGACTTTATTCTAACCATTTTAAAGATCAGACAACTGAGGTACAGGAAATTAGACTATTTTCCTAAAGTCAGGTGAGTGTACAAAGTGGCAGAAAGGGACGACACTAGAGAAACTGGAGCCCTGTCTCTCATTTGGACTCACAGCTCTGTCATTTATAAACTTCATGAATTTGGAACAAGTATCTATCATCATATTAACTACAAATTTCTTCTATAAAATTGGTCTCTGAACAAAAATACTTTCAAAATCATTTCTAGCTCCAATATGCAATTATCTGACAGAAATATGAGAAATGCTTTCAATCTAAAATATGTGTCCATTTTAAGAGAGGTCAAGGGTATCGTGTCTAAAACTGTGACATTAGAGATCATTTTGAGAGAGACCTATGTGAGACAACATTTTATATACGATAGCATTAGCAAGCCAAACAGGACGTACTTCTTCTTTCTTTCTTTCTTTCTTTTTTATTGTTGGGGATTCATTGAAGGTACAAAGAACCAGGTTACATTGATTGCATTGGTTAGGTAAAGTCCCTCTTATAATTGTGTCCCACCAAACAGGACACGTTTCTAGAAAGAGACTTTTTCTAAACTGTTTGAGAATGCATTAATTGAGGAAATTAAATTCCATCAATTTTAGTCGAATCCCTACTGTGTGTAAGTCATTAGGCTGACCACTGGTGGTTAAATCATTAAGAGTTTTTGTCCTAAAGGAATTTACAGTGCAGTGCGGGTATTCAGACTTATAAAACCTAACTGTAATACTCAGTACAATAAAATATGTGAAAGAGAGCATAGGCAGCTGGAATGTGAAATCATGGTGAAAAGAATTAATCATGGTCTTCTGAGAAAATAAAGTTTAATTAAATAGATAAAACATTTGAACTGTATGCTAAAAAATAAAGGTATGACTCAGATAATACCATTAAACTTAAGAGAGATGTCAGCGGGCATAGAATGGGAAGGACAGGCCACGCTAATAAGAAATAAAAGAAAACCGAACCCTATGTGTTCCCAGGTTAATCACATGGAGGCACGTATTAGTACATGAGACAAACTTATCTAAGAATATTACACAGATGTTCTTGACTGTGTGTTTGGAAATCGGCCCCTTCTTTTGGTAGGATTTTCAGGAGGATCATGGTGTGTTGTGACTCATTTCAGAACTATCTTTTGGAGTCGTGAGGGTGGGGATACCATAGACATAGCCAGGTTGTCAATCACAGGTGACTAGTGTAGCTTAATTTACAGCAGAACATAGTCATGATAAAAGATATGATGGTGGGAATGCAGCCCGGGCAGTCACTTTAGGAGACAGTTGGGCAGTTTTTCACTAAACTAAACATATTCTTATATGATCCCGAAATTCTGCTTCTTGGTATCTATCTAAAAGAGTTGAAAAGTAATATTCATGGGAAAACACAAATGGAACAAAACTACACACAGATGATTACAGCAGCTTTCCCCATAATTGCCAAGACTTGGGAACATAATTGCTTATTCCTAAGTTAAAGAAACTGCTCTGAGAGAGCTCCATAGTGTGTTATTACAACTATAAGTATTCTGGGAAAGGCGAAACGGTGGAGAGACTAAAAAGAACAGAGATTATCAGGGGTAGTGGTGAGGAAGGATGTCTGTGCAGACCTAATGACCTTGAGAGCAGTGAACTAGTCTGTTTAATACTCCAGGTGTCTAATGGTAGACACCTGTTATCATGCGTTAGTGAAAAAACACACGATGTATGAGACCAAGAGTAAACTCTATTGCAAACTACAGAGTTGGGTAATTATGATGTGTCCATGTAAGCTTACTAATTATAATAAATAGATTGCTCTGCAGGGTGTTTATAATAGGTGGGCTATGCATGTGTGGGGGCAGGAATGTATGGGAAATCACTGTATCATCCTCTTAACTTTTCTGTGTACCTAAAACCTTCTCCCAAAATAGTAGGTTTTTCACAACACCAAGAAAAAAGAAATGATGACTGACAAATGCCTTTCAAAACATAAATGAGAACCAGAGTTTTCCACAAAAGTGTGAAGTTGAGAGTTTCGCATGACGTAGGGATAAACAGAGAGAGAGATACGGAGGCACTTGATTGATACATTTACATAACTTTGTCAGTGAGGGGAAGAATCATTATGAGGTAACAACATAAAAAGTTCTATCAGAGGAAGAAGAACAATGAAAAGTTATGAAGTGAGGATCAGGCACTTGACTCTATCTGGGACTCCATCTTAATGACTTCAGAAGTCCAGAGGTTCAATGGTACAAAACGTTGCGAGAGTTTAAAGCAGTGATTCTCAGCTGGCTGTATATTAAAGCTGCCTCATCTTCCTAAATAAAATCTCTTCAAGGGATTCTAGTACGAGTGGTCAGATCATTTAAATAAAAAATATTTTAGGATAGGATGCAATCATCATTTATTTTAATTAAAAAAAATTCAATGTATTAAAGGGGCTACATTTTTTTTTTTTTTTTTACTATGGAAGCCGTGTATACTTCGTATTAGGGCTATTAGTGTTCTCATCATCATCATAGTGTTCGCCGGGCCTGATAGGCCGAACTCTAATATTCAATTATGATTGAGAATCATTGATTTAAGAGAATTGCAAACATTTACAAACAATATTTATGGAGTCTGAGTTGCATGGAAGATACTGACATTTAAATCTATTTCAAAACATTACAATAGCATATTACAATCTGTATTTTCAGCATAGAGCCACTTGGTTTTTCAAGGATATTAGCAATGTATAGAATGAGATCATAATAAATAGTAACATGAGATCCATTAGCATAAACTAAATGGATTTCATTGATGGCCCACAAAATGGTCTACGTGAACTAGAAAACTGAATTCTCTTCTGCTAGTAATTTCCCCCAAAACATACATTGTGTTAATAACATAGTTCCACTTCAGTTCCACTTATAGAAAATGAAGATGCTGCTTTAAGGCAATATTCCTCTCAGCGAGGTTCATGACTCCCATACAGGAGAATCATTCTGCCCCCTTTGTACAGTGAGGAAGATGGAGTGACTCTCATGCATATGGGTCATGAGCTGAGAGGAGGATTGCCTAACGCAGCATCTTCAATTTCATCAGCATCTTCACACGCAATGATCTGTCCTAATTTGCATAGTTCATGGAAATATACAAAAAAAAATCATGAAAAACAATACAAAGTCTGCTTTATAAAGAGAATATATGTATATGTCAAGTCAGAAGTCCAATTGATAAGTGAAAACTTTTAACAGGAACCTAGTTACATCTTTATGACCAACCTATTCACTTATAGAAAGGACAGGTACCTCGCAAGAAGAAGAAACAATACTCAAATAATTGACTGTATACTTTTATATCAGGCCAAAATAGTCTTCTGCCTACATCAAAAGTGCATTAAAATAATGAAAACCTGTTATTCCAGGCTCTTTTTTAGAAAGTGCTCATTGTCACCTTTGTTTCTAACATTCTCCGTCTCATTGACACAAAGTCTCTTACCAAACAGGAAACTGATTGTGTTTCCGTTGGGGGGAATGAGGTAAGGCATTTAAGGAGGTGAAGTATAGGGACCTATACTGTAACCCTAAAGGGAATTTGCAAATCATGTTCTGTATCATTTTTCTTTGTTTTAATTTTTTTCCTCTTATTGAGAAATCTATTTTCTTTTACTTCTATGCCTTTGGAGGATGTTTCATAGCCACATCATTCTTTTACTGTACAGAAAATTGTTCCCTGACCTTGAACATAGGCTGACTCTCTGCTCAAGAGACCTCAAGAGTCACAAGATTGGTGCGTGAGTTGTGTACATGGAGAAGGGCAGAAAACTGACCTCCAAGAGAGAATGTATATGGGAGGTGTGGCAATAAAGATTCGCTACATCCAGAAGGTCTCTTGATGCCGGAGGCAAAGGTCATGGTCAAGAGCTGCCATGTTGCAAACACAAGGTGGAGACATCCTATCTGACCCTCTCCAGGCCTCCCCATCAGTGCTGATGTCTGATAAGCAGCTTTTATCTACTTCTTCCTATTTTATGATAAAACACAGACCCAAGGTTTGCTCCAGAGAACGCCTCCCTGAGCTCTTCAGTCCCCAGCAAGGACTTTTCATTTATTAAGCCTTTTCATTTCTCACCCCTAAATTCCTTCATTTTACCACATATTGGAAAAAATATTAAAAATGCTAATTATAAAACATTATTTCTGGGATTTTAAATAATTTTTTAAAATTGTAGACATAAACAGCAATCCATTTCCATAATCTATATAGTTCATGGGAGTATTGTATAAAATACAAGCCTTTCAAGGCAAAGCAAGGCAAGATCTGTTTCATAAAGAGATCTATGTATGTATAAAGGAAATTCACTTCTGGAGCCTTCAAATAGCAGAACACCAGCTTTTGATCCCCTCAGGCAAACATTGTTGAGATAGAGTTTTATCACATAATTGCTGTCATTTTATTAGTTACACGTTCTGGTTCCCTGCTAGCTGTTTTCTGTATCAACTTACTTTTATTTCCAATTATGTCATTATAAACATGAGAATTGGCTCTAATTAAATCAGAACACAACAACAATTGTCATTTCTTTATCCTAAGAAACCATAATTTTCCTACCGATCAAAGGGTACCTCGGTAAAGAGAATGTACATATCCACATTTATCAATATTTCCATTCATTCATTCTTATTTGTCTGCCAATATTCCTTTCTTTCATCCTCAAACATTTATGAAGTATCTACAGTATTAAATATGTACGAGTTGTCAAATCTTATGGATAAAGATGCTATGGATACAGAATTAAACTATTTACAGTTTTCTCCTCAAAACAAATGGGTAAAAACAAATGCATTTCGTTAATGTGACAAATACCAACCAATATACGAATAAAATTTTCTGTAGCTATTTGAAACCTTTGCCCCCATTACACACCAACAGACATACAGACATTTATATACATGGTAAATGTGCAGGTGAATGTCGAGTCCCAGGCTATCGTGTCAAACTTTCTATATTGAAGAGTACATGTGGGAGTACTTAATGGAGGAGTCATATTTTGATGTGCTTACATTACTAGTAATAATTATTTTATATGTTTAAAACTAATATTCAATTATTAAGTGTTAGTAGATTAGAAATATTATTAGGAACAGGGAATAGGAAACACATTGTAGACAAAGGGAGACAGTGATGGGGAATCCATTCGGACCCGTTTACCTGACTTTGAGCACAAAGCACTAGATCCTGTCACTTTAATATTTCTGCAGCCTGGTGTTTTTATGTTCCCCCACCCCTCGCAGCTATGGAGCAGAGGCTGGCTGGAGGCCTCTAAGAAGCTGCTTTCTGCCAGGACAAGGTTGTATGCTCTGAGGGATTGGGTTTTGGGAGTTAAGAATGTAAATTCTTTTTTTTTTTTCTTTTTTTTGAGACAGAGCCTCAAGCTGTCCCCCTGGGTAGACTGCCGTTGCATCACAGCTCACAGCAACCTCCAACTCCTGGGCTAAAGTGAGTCTCCTGCCTCCACCTCCCATATAGCTGGGACCACAGGTGCCCGCCACAATGCCTGGCTATTTTTTTTTTTTTTTGGTTGCAGCCATCATTTTTTTTGGCGGGCCGGGGCTGGATCCAAACCTGCCACCTTAGGTGTATGTGGCTGGCGCCTTACCCGCTTGAGCCACAGGCGCCAAGCCAAGAATGTAAATTCTTTAAACTTTGTCTAACTCAGAAAGAATTGCTCTGGACCAGATAAGGAGAAAAAAGAACTCGTTTCTTCTGTCACTTTAACTGGGCCAGAAGAATCTATCTGTTTGGACACAGGGGTTTCAGAGTATTAAATTATCACATCTGTGGTGTGTGACTGCTGGTCAGCTAGGATCTGGTCCCTAAGTCAGCCTCTAACTAGCTTCCTTATCAAGATTTTGTTTACATTAAGAACATAATACTTTAAAATAGTAAAAAATGATAAGTAAATCCATGCAATTAATGTAATCAGCTGTATACAGAGTGAGCCTGACACTCGGGGCAGCAAATTGGAAGCGTCACAAAAAAGAGTGTGCCACCTCCCGAACCCTGCTGCTCCTAAAACTCCCTCTTTGTCTGTGTCTATTATTTCTTTATGTTAATATTCTAAAACTCCTGCTAATAATTTTCTGGTCACCTTGCACTACCAGGCCACTATGAAATAAGCCTGCTGTGTGTCGAGGCTAATATGTCCTAAATGTGTTGGCTATTAAAATGGAAAAGAAGATATTTACAGTTACTAAACTCAGTTTGGGGTGAAGGAAAGAAAAAAATAAGATGATTTCTGATGGTTATGTGGTCCACGACCTTGAGGAGAGAGGCTAATATAGACCAAAGGAACAGGTGTGTGTGCCAGCGTGTGCTGGGAAGCTATTAACACCAGGCTGTTAGGGACATTCCCCTGTATCACAGTGTTTCAGCTATAAACCAGTGTATCACTGCTCATGACAAGTACAAGGAAGACTTATCAAGACTTCTAAGAACTACATACTAAAAACTACAAACTCAAAAGAGAAAAGAGATGCGTTCTTAGAAGGAAAATAAAAGAATGAGAAGAAAGTAGTTGAGCCATAATCAGAAGGTAAAGGGTTCAAGGCAGCAGAAATTATTCTAGAAAATGAGAAAGAACAAGGAAGAATTGGTGGCCAGAGGTACTTAGTTCAATATGAAAGAAACGTAAACAACACTGGAGAGGAAAAAAAAAAAGAACCACGACGTGAAGATTAAGTACATTGTGGAGACACCAGGGCTGTTTTTTTTTTTTTTTTTTTGATACAGAGCCACAAGCAATCCCTCTGGGTAGAGTGCCATGGCATCACAGCTCATAGCAACCTCCAACTCCTGGGCTCAAGCGATTCTCCTGCCTCTGCCTCCCAAGTAGCTGGGACCACAGGCGCCCGTCACAAGGCCCGGCCATTTTTTGGTTGCAGCCATCATTGTTGTTTGGCGGGCCCAGGCTGGGGATTTGAACCCGCCACCTTAGGTGTAGGTGGCTGGTGCCTTAGCCGATTGAGCCACAGGGGCCGAGCCAGGGCTGTTTTTTTAATATTCTGAACTATTCCTCTAATAATAAAATATACATAATTTATTTATTATTACTATTTTGGTAATAGAAATCATTTCTTGTTAATCTAAAGCCATTCAAATTCTCTAAAAATTATATGAGATCTCCTGCCTGAGAGTAAATTGAAGCTATGAGGTCTGATACTTAGGTTTAAGGGAAAAGGTAGATCAATGGTCTCTAGGTGGCTGGGCATTTGAAAACCTTGGGATTTGTTTTTCACAGTGATTATCTAAGTATTACTCATAGATATTTAGGTCCAGAAAATACAGAGTGAATAGTCTTGGTAGTTCATATTTCTAAACAGTTCCCTAGAAAATTTTGAAAAGTTTTAGGCCAACCACTCTAATTCCAAAATATCCTCTAGGAAGAATTGTTACTTTAGGACTTATACTCAGAATAGCAAGACTGCACAAAGATTTTGAAGTAACTTACAATTTATTTCAGTAGAATAAGTATAACTAATAATAACAATCAGAGAAATCATAGACAAGGATTTTGCCTGTTTTATGCACTTTCAAAAGTACCATTTACTATCTAACTTTTCACTGATGTAGCAATTACATTTTGTTTAAGCAACTCACATCACCAGTTGATTAAATCTTTCTTTTGTATTTATGACTGAGAGAAATTTAATCTATTTCTACAATAGTGCAAACTCATTTGAAGATTTAAACTACATGTTTAGTATATTAATAAAATATATTCAATTTCTAAAAATCAAGTAAAACTGGGACCTCTGATAGCTATGTTGACATCTAATCATGAGTTAAGTCTACTAGAGAGTCTATGCAGATAGACTTTATTTAAAAAGTGGACATAAATCAAAGCTGATTAACCTAAATTATGCCATAGCATAAGATTGGAATTCATTTTTATTTTCTAAGCAATTTTTCTTAAGAAACACCTGTGTGTTACCAATGGAAATAATGGCTTTGAGTATACTCTTATATTATCAGTGGATGGGTATTTACCTGTATGACGCTGTCCCCGGGGTTCATATCTGTATAAACGTAGACATTGTAGGATATTTCAGGGAACGTTGGTGTGTTATCATTTGCGTCCATCACGCGAATGTTGACAATAACGGGCTCACTTTCTTGAACACCATCAAATGCTGTTATCTTGGGGGTAGAAAAACACACTTAACAGAGAAGTCATGCAAATAGAAGCCATATAGAATTTGCTTTTACAGTGTAAAATGTCTGTTGCACACAATTTACAATTTAAAAAAAAGAGCCTCAATAGTTTGTGGATTTGAAAACCCATAAGATATAATATTACATATATTGAAATTATTTTAATGTGCCAAAAAACAAATATTGAGGATTATGTTTTAATTTGAACGTATTCAACTAAAATGTCTTAGTGACTTAACATAGATCAACAACATTGCTGATTCTTAAGAGTTAACTGAAATTTAATCCTTAAAATGGAATTGGAAATATTCTTCACTTTGACATATTTTATATATAATAGTTGCTTTTACACCTAACACGCTTATCTCTGTCAAAAAAGTAGCTGTTCTACATATATAATACTGTATTCTAATAAGTCACAGAAGGGCACATTTTAAAGGACTCATTAGTATTAGCTAATACTGGTATTTTACATTCTCATCATTTTAAGAATGCCTGACAGACAAAGTCAGTGCTAACATGCTGCCAACCTTGTTTCAATGACTTCTAAAAGCCCACTCTGTATTGAAGTTTGAACTGTCGTGTAAACTGATCTGCAAGCTCCAGTCTTCTGCTGTGCAGCCTCTCCAGAACTCATGTGGAAATCCCACTACTTGAGCTTTCTATTAGCTCAACTTTCTCCTACATCTGATCCAAGAATTTGGATAAAATCTTAGAACTTTTTTTTGATCTCTATTTATAATCTTTCAACCCTACTTCACTATTTATTTTTTCTTCTTTCATAATAATTATTTACAATCAAAATGTAAATAATCTCCATTTTTTTCTCCTTGATTCATCTAATGAAATATTTGTTTACCTCAGCACAATTTATCTTTCAGGACAGATAGCTGTTTGTTGCAAGGGGCTGTTCTGTGCCCCTTACTGAACAATGCTTAGCGACATCCTTCATATCCACCCCCCAGATGCCAGTAATGCTAAAACCAAAAACTCTCACAAAACCAAAAACTCTCCATACAATGCCACACGTTCTCTGAAGGAAAACTTATCCCCAGCTGATCAATTTGTGAGAATCACTGATAAAATTTTAAACAATGCCATAACTACAGGTGTTAGGAAATAATTCTTCTATTTTTCAATTTTAATGAATTAGAAGTGTAGGCTGATGACTCAAATTCCCATTTTCTTGTTTTGTGAGGTAAAATATTAATGGAGCTACAGAAACTCACAGACAAAATAAGACGTGAAGAATTTTTGGTTACTGTCTCTTTGGTATTGAAAATACTCACGTTTCCCTCCAATCATTGGCCTTTTCGATTTTAACCCGACACTCATTCAATTCCATACATACAAGTACATAGATATGAAATCTCTTTACCGAAAACGTGTAAGTTTGCTGTTCTTCCCTGTCCACAGGTTGCAGTAAGGTGAGGTAGCGAGTGATACCAGTTTGCGTAACAGTGAAGACTGAAGTGTAATCGTTCAGGAAGAGGTGAAGCTCTGGGTCTTTTGTCTTTAAAAAAAAAATGCCATTATCATACCATTAAAATGCTGAACAAATAATGTGGTTATTAGTTCATTACCTGAAAGTTAATTTTTGAAATTTATTGTAAAAATACACATACACATATATTAAGAATTTCTAAAGGAAAAAGATTTATCTAAATATTTATTCATACATGAACCAAAGTACTCAAAAAGGTGGTGACATATACGTGAATATAAAATGCTGAAATACATACCAATATAGTTAATGTAAAATAAGGAAAACTAATGGAAGGAAAGAAGAACCCAATTAAATACATATGACTAATTTTTTGTTATCTATTTTTCAGAACTTTATTGGGCTTAGGAAATAAACAAAAGCAAGAGAAGAAAATTGGAGGTGGAATTTTTGCAAGAAGATTTTACAATTACTTCATTTGTGTTAATAAACTACACATACGCATATTACTATCTTGTTCTCACGTATAATGCAAAATTGAAGTAAAGTTGGTTGTGTACTATTAATTACCTATAAAAATGTTTGTATTTTATATTTTAATGTTTCAGAGATTCTCCAAAAGGAAACATAATATTTATCTTGGTTAAAATATGTCAGATGATCAGATTGAAAATGCAGGTGAATTTAGTACAGGTGGCTGATAGAGAACTTGAGAAGAGAACAATATATACTTAAAGGGAATTTCAAATTCAGGACCGAGATTAATTAACTTGGCATTGGAAAACCTTCACTTTTATTGCCACACTGATAACACATTATTTTTTTTGCAGTTCAGAGAAAGAACAATGAAGTAAAGTGGGAGGATTAGATTGTTAGCATAGTGAGAAAGGAAACCAGGTGAGGCAAAGACTATCGGGAAGGCTATGAAAAAGAGATGAAATAGGGATGTAAGAGAATTTTATAGAATATAATACTTTTCAAAGTATTATGCATAATATATTATAATACCCTGTTTAATGTTATGAAACATTTTTGAAGTCTACTATCAAAGGCTTAAGGCAAAGCAGAGAGTAGGGAATTGTTAAACATGTTTTCAGTGGCAAAAAAAAAAATACAACACATGCTAAAATTTCTATGTAAAATGCAAAAATTGTATATTACTATAATAAAAAATAGACATTATTTCATCTACAATATACTTTAATCTGCACATCTTTTAAAAGCTACCATATGTTTACATTTCAAATAACGTTGAAATGAATGGTTTCATTTAAACCCGAAATGTGTTATGTATTCATACTGTTCATTTTGTGGCAGCTTTCTAGGGCCATGATGTTGATTTAAGGTTGCTGTGCTATATTTATCCTGAAATGATAAAATATTAATACTATAGGTGACAATTTACATTGATCTAGTAATTTTAAAATGACAAAAGACATCAAGAAAAAGCTCAAGAGGCTTTGGGTCTGATATTTTCAAACAGGCACTTCAGTTATCTCCATTTCATGAAGCCCATTAATCAATAGAGCCAGAAATTGGGCTGTTATCACTAATCAGTGTAATATGTTAGGTCATATTGAAAATAAAATTGTTATAAAAGTAAATTATAAAATACATATGACTAAATATATTTTATACTACAATTTCAAGGACTTACTGTTTTGTAACACCTTAAAATCAATTATTTTGAATCTGATCAAAAATGTTAGTTAATAGGAAGTTTCAATCAATGACAAACTAAAGTATAAGTGTCTGCCATATTTTCGTGTTTATCCTTAATTTTACCTAATCACTGTGCTTTTCAACACATGTATTTTTTTCTCTGCTCAAAATATGGCACATTTCAGACCTTGTATTACTCATTTCTTTAGGCCCCAGTGATGCATGCTGAGCAAATTCTGCCACTTCACTTAGTTAATAAATATTTATCAAAGGACAATTTTGAAAATTCTTTTGTTCACATCCTTCTATCACTCTCTACTACCTTTATATCACAAGTTTCTCTTAATTTGTTTTCTTACATTCAACTGCAGTTTCTGTTAATTAATTTGTTAGTTGCATTTACTCCTATGTTTGCCACACATTTTTAAGCACTTTCTTATGTGAAGTATTGATATGTGATACTGCAATGAGTATTCAGTTGCACACTTGTGTGTGCATATGTGACTGCAGTATAATATGGTTGGATTGCAAGTAAACCCTTTTTATATAAAATTTTTGTCAATTAAAAAAATTTTAAAATGAATAAAGACATCCAATTATTACAAATGTTAACCACATCTACAAAATATCTTCCAGCAATACCTTGATCACTTCTAATTGAATAACTGGTACTAAATCTAGCCAAATTTTGTGAGGTTATGAACAATTAAGTTACAGTGTTTGCATTTGTTAGCAAGAGTCCCTGGTGTAGTTGTGTCCCACACAGTAACACCATTTACCAGAATTATGACAGTCTCAAGAGGTCTTTGTCAAATGCTTCCCATTTGAAGACAATGCACACATCAATATTCCATAAACAGACTCTCTCATATCAGATAAGCAAAGATATTAAAAGTCCTTCAATAATTTAACTTTCTCAATTTTTTTTGAGTTCTTTCTTACTAACTACAGTCTAAGATAACATTTGCCAGACGTTATGCTTTATTTATAGGAGATAATATCATACAAAATACTAGTACTCTTTGTAACATTTAGTAGCTCATTCTAATCTCCTTTGTGCTGTTCGAGTTAAAATATAACTTTGTCATTGAGATATGTTTAAAATAATAACTTTGCATATCTATAGATACCCAAAACAAATGTTATTGGTGAATATTGACATTTATTCAGGTATAAAAATAGAAAAAAAAACAAATTTAGAAATGTTCAACAAATTATCACTCCAAGTACAATATTTTAGGTTCATTTGTAAAGATAATACTAGTATCAAATGAATTTTATTGGGAGTATTCCAAAAATTATAACACATCATTTTGTGAAGTTGTGGAAATTTCATGTCATATCAACATCAAATTTCAATGAATATGTATCAATGCCAACAAACTAGTTGTTTTGATGGACACTATTTGCAATTAAAGACATTGCTGTTTTTGGCAAGAAATAAGTCCAGGTATTTCAATTGTTAAGGAACAATCTGCATATGAAGTCAACGTCCATCTTCTATCAATTCCTTGCAAACAAGGAATTTTTTGTCAAGCTACAATTTAATACACATTTTCAATTTCTCAAACACATTTGAATTACACAATTACTATGGTTAATGACTAAGCTCAGTCAACATTTGTGTATTTATTTATAATACCCCTGATCATGTAAGAGTTTCATGAACTAGGATGTAAATGAACAAATAGTGCGCTGGTTTAATATTCTGATGGGGACGATCGATTTTATGTAGCTGTTGTGTCTATAGGTTAATTTAAACTGAGTGTTCATGTTCTAAATCGATATGCACACAGGGAGTTGATTAATAAGTAATATTTTCCCCATGATACCAGATAACATTTGTTTTTCCCCTAAATTTAACATATATCAATATTTTTGGCAAAGACCAAAAGTATAATATATTCCTTCACCATTTTATAATTTTTTTCTAGAAAAATAAAACTCTGACATGCATTCATAAGTACAAAAAAATGCTAAAGTAAGTTTGTATACAAATGCCAAGGTAAACAAAAATAAACCAAAGCATCCCATCACACAGGAATATATTCAAATATAACTTCTGCTGAAGTTAAAAACAATTCAAGTTGACTAATGGGAATCAAAATATGATAGCACACACACACAAGATCATAGGCATGCTCATATATATGCATATACAACATACACTAGTATACACATGTGTACACATATATATGTATACAGCATGTTATGTGCATATATATGAAGAACAGAGCATAACAACATGACCAAAAAGTATCTCATCTGTCAATTTTAATTAATTGTTAGTAGCTGCTGAAAGACCTCTTTCAAAAGGTTCAACCTCAAACATACATTTTAGGGAAAAAAAGGCATGAGATACTACTAATGTTTGTCATGGACAAAAAATAATAATTAAACAATAATTGTCTAATATCACAATGAAAATTGTTTCGTACCCAATTTTATAGTACTGTAATCAATAACATGATGTAAATATACTTAAATTTGGGTAACATGGTAACAGATCTCGTTGTAAGTAGTAATGAAATCATGCCTATGTGTTTTAATGGAAAAGAAAAAGAGCAAAGAAATGAAGCACAGCAATTACCAATAGTCACAAAATTAACACCCGGTACCTACAGGAACTCCACCCGGTGGAACCTATGTGCAAATTGGACATGAAATAAACACTGTGAATATCTGATCACAGCCACATACATGAAGAAAAACAAACAAGTGAACAATAAATATTTATACTGATGTTCCTTTTTATAGAGCTATCTTAGACACACAGAGACATATACAAACATATGTTTACGTATCTATGTTTAGACAGGAATGGTTTGCATTTATGCTCTCTGAAGTACATGTACTACCTCATAGTTTCAGTTTTACTGTGACCCTTCGGATTCCTTCTTCCCAAAGCTACACTTGAGAGCATCACCACTCACCAACTCCCCACTGCTTTTTCTTAAAACTTTGTCTTACTTTCTACTGCGTGGTAGGAAGAAACACAACTCAATTTTTAAACAAAGGACTTCTATCTTGTCCTTCTCTTGGCAAGTCCCCTCTGGCATAGCTATGCTTGAGGCAACGCCAGATAGCCAAAGCCTAAGGTGACAACTTCGCTTTTTATGCTGGAGGTTTAAGCGCCACTCCTAATGCTGACAGCTGCAGGTGGTTAAATGCCTCTATGTCTCTTCTTAAAACCTTTATCCAGATGCTGATGATTTTCACTAATTCTAACTCTCAAAAACAAAGATATTTCCCCATGTAGTCAAATTCTCCTCTGTGTACTAAAGGGGCCTTGATGTTTTATTTTGTTCATAGAGATCTTCAAAACTCCAGTAGTGAGCTAATCTATTTTATAAAAATAAAGAGTGCTTGGACAAGAAAGAGAGATAATTCAAAAGGATATAAATGCATCTTCAAATATATTAAGGACTATTTTATAAATGTATTCTGTGTCCTGGCAAGTGGAAGATTTAAAGAATAATGGATGAGGTTAGGAGAAGGCAGTTTCAACTCAATTTGATGAAGAGCTTTCTAAGAATTAGAGTTGTTCAGTCATGGACAATGTGGAAAGGGACCATATTGTGGGACAGTTAATTCAATATTGTTGGAATTCAATAGCATGCACACATTTTAAGTATCCCTCACTCCTTTAATGATGTCTGGATTTATTATTTCATCAAGGAATTATTAATACCTGTTAAGTACTGGGAACTGTGTTATATCTTTGGGATATATAAGTTATGAAGGCATAAAATCTATCCTGAAGAGAGCTTTAACTCAGTGAGGAAGAAAGATACGTTAGTTGGAAGTATAATATTAGAGAAACGTATGAAAGGGAATCATGCAGTTCAATGTGGACAATGAGGACCCTGGAAAATATTCCTGAAGGAAGAAATACCTGAGCTGATTCCAACACTGGAATATATTGTGTGAGCCAGCCTGAGTAATAGAAGATGAAACATTGCAAGACATAGAAAACATAATGCATAAAAATAATTAGATAAGATGTAGCTTGGCATATGCAAGAAACTTTAAGTTGTTGTTAAATGTAATAGATGATGTTGGACATTTCAGAAATCGAAGCTGAAGAAATTTTCAGGTACCAAGACACAGAAAGCCATGCATGTGAGCTTGAAATTTCTTCTGCAGAAAAATAAGTGTCATAGAAGTATATTGGGCAGAAATGGGACACAGTCAGATTTCAGCTTTTGAATAAATCACTCTGGTGGATGAGTGATTTGATTAAAATGAATAGAACAAGGAGAAGAGGAAAGAGTTCTAAGAACAGCCTGATAGCATAGAAGTTGAACAGATTCAAGAAATCCATGTCATTAGGAAACAAAATAGGAAGAATTTGAAGGAAACATAAAAATCAAGGAAGAGTCCTCAGTTTCTAGCTTGAGAGACACACAAAAAAATGTCACATAATTTTCTAGAGAACTGATTTCAGGAGAATGTTGCACATAGTACAAGAAGTTGACTTAAACTCTTGCATATGCCAATCTTATTTAAAGCTTAGGTATAGGCTGGGCATGTTGGCTCACACTTGCAATCCTAGCACTTGCAATCCTAGCACTCTGGGAGGCCGAGGCGGGTGGATTGTCCTGAGCTCAGAGGTTGGAGACCAGCCTGAGTCAGAGTAAGACCTCATCTATACCAAAAAACAAGAAAAATCCAGGTGTTATGGTGGTTGCCTGTAGTCCTAGCTACTTGGGAGGCTGAGGCAAGAAAATCACTTACGCCCAAGAGTTGGAGGTTGCTGTGAGCTATGATGCCACAGCACTCTACCAAGGGCCACACAGCGAGACTCTGTCTCCATAAATAAATAAATAAAAGAAAAAAAAGAAGATTAAAAGCAAAAATTCAAAAAAAAAATAAAATGTAGGTATATAAAAGCTATATTTGTTATTTTACGAATTTCTGTCACTAAGGAAATAGATATACTTGTTCACTTCCTAGCCATCTAATGACAATCACTCACAGATAATTTTAGAAAGAGAGTGGATATAAAAAATAATCAAATGATCAGATATGCATCGTTTAATTGTGTGGCAATTTACAAAACCTATTAATCATGTCACTATCCATGTACAGAGCATTGTCATAGGGACATTTTCTCCCGTGTCCATCCCCACAGGCCCAGTGGAAGAAGGGCCAAGGGAACAATGCTTGCTCCATGTAGGTGATTGGACAAAAGTGGGTAGAGATAGGAGTCAATTCCAGAGCTAACTCTGAAGCCCAAACCCTAAGGTCCCACAATTTGAAAGCATCTCAGGCCCTTTAAAAGGCTAACTGCATCGTAAGTATCCAACAGTAGAATTCTAAGTAGTTTTGCCCAAATAGTTTGAATCCTGAGCTCTTTCCATTTCATTAGTGTTCTGGTCTGGAACTCCTGAGCTCAGGCAGTCCACCCACTTTAGCCTCCCAGAGTGTCAGGATTACAGGCATGAGCCACCACACCTGGCAGGCAGCCCTGTTAAAGAGTGAGAAATGGCTAAAGAGTCAGGATTAAATAAACAAACAAAAACAAGCAACAGAACTCAAGCCATATTAAAAAAATATACAAACACTTATATCCACATTAAATATTTAGGGGAATACTGCGGTAGTTCACAGAATCAAAGAAAACCTTTAGGAATTAGCATTGCTCTGGGGATCTCAGAGCTTCAAATTTAGGAACTCAACAGGACTCTTTTTCTCTGTGTGTGTCTCTCGGGCTTCATCTCTCCCTCTGATAATGGGCTTTATCCATGATGTCAGCAAGCATGGTACGAGGACTTCAGAGTCGTTTCTGGTTCTTTAACACAGATGCTATCCAGCTTCTTCCCGCCTCCCCTTAAAACCCTGGGAGGATTCTGGCTGGCCTGATATAGATTTTCTGTTCACTCTTCATACCAATTACTCTGACTAAAGAGGTAGAGTATTCTGATTTCATTAGCCTGGACCATTTCTCACTCACATAAATGGTGTAAGTACCACAGAAAACAAAGACAGTGATGTGGCGAGGAGGGAAGTGTTAACATCAACACTGCCACTGGCAGAAACAGGAGTGGGTCAGCTGCCCCTAATTGCGTTTTCATTAATAGTGTTCCATCAGACTGAAAGAAAATGCTCCCCAATCACCCTGTGGGGTCGCCTTCATGATTTTTATAGTCATTTAGTAACATCATTATTTTTCCTTATCAGTAATTATATAAAACAATTCTCAACCTATGTCAATAAAAAATATTACCCTAGTGATATAGCAAATACCAAAGAAAACATTCCTTTTCTTCCATACACTAAATTTTATCTGCAAACTAAAAAAGAATTCTCAAATTCAATACCCATGCATGGGAATTAAATTATAACCTGCAAACTCATTTATACTTTGTTCTCTATTCTGCAGTTCATGTAGCTATATCTTCGAAATACGACCTATGAGAATAAATAATATAGTAATGGATGTGCTAAGCAGACAAGAGCCAAATGGATATTTAACTTACATCTTCTATGTCCTTGTCCAGAGCTACTATCCTTAGAGGAGTGGTCAGATTTAGACTGTCAGAAATGGTCGCTCCCACAGGGGCAGATTCCAGGATATAGCCTTGGTAACTGGACTTTGTGAAGTACGGACTCTGGTTGTTTTCATCCAGTATTTCAATGTGCAGACTGGCAAAGGCAGGGAGGGGATGGCCATTGTCCTGTTCAGCCTAAAAATAATTGAAAGAAAAGATTTTAAAAGTACATGCATGCTATCTTTATGGAGTATCACTTTTCGTGCTATACACCAGGATTTTCTTTTTACCTATAAACATCACAGAAAGAAGGCAGCTTTAAAGGGGTCATTAGATAACATAAGTGAAGAAATTAAAGTCCAGAGGACCTTAATCAATTATATCTGCTCTTGTTTTCAAACCCAATATATATTTTTAAAATTTCTACAATAAAATACTATAATTGTTAGTTCATGCAGTAAAAAGAGATAACTGTGCTTAACTATGTTTAAGTCAGAAAATTAAGAAGTGAATACACTAGAATGAATTACCAATAAAATGTTTAAATAAAAGACAGGGGGAAAGATTTATAATTTATCATCTTAGCAATGTACTATACTTGTTTTTGTCTTTTCTATGTATTTTCATGCCATATAATAATTGCATCCTTGATATGGTCTGTTTTTATGCTCCCAAAATTGTGTGTTAAAATCTTAACCACCCGAAGGTGCTGACGGTATCATGAGAAATGGCCTTTGGAAGGTGATAAGGTCGTGAGGTCAGAGCTTCAAGAAAGAGGTTAGTGCCTTTATAAAGGAGGCTCTAGAGCCATCCTTGGCCCCTCTTTGATAGGTAGGGCTTGTAAGTCCTCACAGACACTAAATTTGCCAGCACCTTGTAATTTTCAGCCTCGAGAACTTCGAGAAATAGATGTTACTTATAAGTCACCCAGTTTATGGTATTTTGTTATAGCAGCCTGCACATATGAATGTAATCCCAAATAATTATTAGTTATGTATAAAATTAGTGGATTATGGCTATATTTACTGTCCAATGAAAGTCCCCCAAAGCATCTTAAAAAGTACAGAGATAATTTCATCGTAATATTTTTAGCTGCTGTGAAATTTCAAGTACTATTTAGCCATAAATGTAATTCAACTAAATTAACATTTATGTCTTATGTACAATCTTTTATGTGTTTTTTTCCTCCTCTTAAATTAAAGAAATTGATGAAAAACTCTATTTCTAATTAATCTTCTTAGGAAATCGTCACATAGTCATGCTATGGATGGGGAAACAAAGACTCCAGACTTTCTTTTTCTAAGAAAAAGTATTTGATAATCTAAAAGTTTTAAAAGTTTAATTTGGCTGGGAATGGTGGCTGATACCTATAATCCTAGAACTTCAGGAGGCTAAACTGGGAAGATGACTGGAGGTCAGAGTTCAAGAGCAGCATGAGCAACATAGCAAGATCTCATCCCTAACAAAAAAAGTTAAAAAATTAGCCAGGTGTGGTGGCTCATGTCTCTATTCCCAGCTACTCAGGAGGCTGAGCCAAGAGGATTGCTTTAGCCTGAGAGTTTGAGGTTGCAGTGAACTGTGATGATGTCAATGTATTCTAGCTCAGGCAACAAAGTGCCAGAGGGAGACCCTACTCTAAAAAAAAAAGAAAGAAAGAAAAGTTTATTTAAGAAATATTTTGTTGCAATAGAGTTCTACCAAATTTCCTCCAATTTTAGGAGAAAACCTTGATATAATTCAATGGTGTATACATTTACAAAATAGTTTTAAATCTGTTATTATTTCGTTAGTATATTTTCTTTATTTTTAGAATAGTTGTATTTTGAAAATAACCCAAAATGAAAGTAAAATATTTGTTATTAAACTCAAGAATGAGTTTTTAAATGAAATAGTGACATTTTACTATGAAAGTATGTAAGTAGTTCAGATAAATATCTTGACTTGTTCAATATTGAGATAAGAACTTGGTATTCCATCAATAGAACTGCAGTTCCCAACCTCTAGGCTGCAGACCAGGGTGATGCATGTCCATGGCCTAGTAGGAGCTGGGCTCAGAGCACCACCTGTCACCCGCCCCTCCCTACCCCTCCGGTCTATGAACAAATTGTCATCCATGAAACAGTACGAGGTGAGCGGTGGGCCATCGAAGGAAGCTGCTACTTCATCAGTATTTACAAACACAGCCGCTCCCTGTCACCTGCTTCATCACCTGTACCCTGCCTACTGTCACAACCCCACCCTCATCCCTGCTCACAGGAAAACTGTCTTCTATGAAACCAGTCCCTGGTGCCAAAAAGATCAGAGACCACTACTCTAGGAGATAATTTTTCACTTTTTTTCTAATTAAAGTTTAACATTTCCATCAATTAAGAAGGTAGGCAACATTCTGTTTCTACTAAGTTTTGAGAAGCACTGCCTTAAAAAAGACTTTAGTCCACACTGTAGCAGTGCTGAGTAGATTCCCAGGCAACAGGGACTTGTATTCTTGGCCAACTGGGTTTAAAGATTAAAGTGCTTCCATCTGGGTAGTCTCAGCGTCTAGCAGTGCAGCTGGAAACTAAGAAACTACAGTAGAGATGTGTTCAGTGAGCCAAAAGAAAAAGGAAATGTACTGGGTACACTGTACCAAGAAATATCATAATATATTTTCACTTCATTGTATTATTTATATTGAAGATATGTTGAAATATCACTTATGCCAATTACGAATTTGGAATTATAGTAATTAAATAAACCTGGAGTAAACTAATTTTAGACAATGCATTGATTTTAAAAACTACTTATATTTGATTTTAAATATTTTGATCTCTCCATTTAAAGATGGTTAGAGTGCCTTAGTAATATTATATAGGAAATTTTCACCTGCTAGACAAATGTCGAAGTGATCCATGGCACAAAAATGCCTCTGAGCTACTGCTCTGCACTGAGGAGGATGATACTGGCATAATGTCTGGCCCTGTCTGGAATTATGCATCCTCTACACGTAACCAGATGTGCTGCTAACACCATCAGTATGGATGAGATTGTTCTATATCCAGCGGTTGGGATTAATTTGTGCCGAACCTTAGATGTTCTTTTAGGAGTTCCCTCTGTGACATACATCAGGCTTTCTGGAGACAGCTAACCAGAGCAAAGGTGCGGTCTATAACGAGAAAACATCGCTTTTGCCCTGTTTGAAACTAATTGGTCCATATGGGGTTCCAACCCAATGACCTTGAAAGGATTTAAGTAGGGATTCTCTGCCTGACTCCTGCAGGCTTTGAGCAGTTCATACATTCAAGTCATTCTAAAAAGGCCTTTGCCTCTTTCTCTCTTTTGCATTCTTTCATATCTGATTATTCTAATACAAAAACATGTCATATTTAGGACATATATCTATGAAGCTGTGCATTTTACAATTTGTCTCCCCCGTGAACATACACAAAGACAAAATGTAGAGGTTGTGAGGACAGAAGAAGAAAAATCTCATAATAATAAAAGAAGCTTTTATTTTACATTCAGATCGTATGTCATTAGTTTTTACTGCCATCTGTTAAGCAAGTAAGAACATGTGACATTTGCATGATGAAAACAAAGGGAGGCAATGAACAGAGAAATAAAACTCAGATTAGATCTGTGAAAGTAACCTAGTCCTTATCTTCCTCAAAAATACAGTTTAAAACCCCTGCCTGTTATTACCTTAATGTTAGTTTATTGTTAACAACCAATATTTTGGGGTTGCTACTATATATTTGGTTCTATTTGAGGTATTTCAGATTACTAACCAGGTATCTGTCCTCAAATCTTTATGCCATTTGGTCTTTCTAGATGTGAAAACATACATTTTGCGCTGATGGAAATAAATGAGATGAGGATGATGAAGGAGCAGGCCAAGTGAAACAACATGTCATTTTTAAAAATCCCTTAATGACTTAAGATAACTTTATTTATAGTCACAAAGTCAATGACTATGAGCTAAACATTATATTCAATGCTGAGTTTTGTCTGAAGAGATCTGGGCATGAATCTCATTTTCAGTAGTGGAACCAACGTAAAATTAAAGCCCAAAACCCAGAAATATATGTTGAAAAACATATTATTTAGCTACTTTGGAAGGCAAAATACTGACATAAAAAAAATCCCTTCCTTTTCAATATGAAAATATTGATAATTTCTCAGCTCCTTGCAGCAGAGGACAGAGAATACAGGATCACACTTATCCTGCTAGGTGGTGGCAAACAATTTAACAAATTCCAAGATATTTAATACAAAATGTTTTAAGTAGATATTATAATTTTTTTAAGTGGGGAAAGCTTATCAGGACGCATAAAAAATTCTAGGAAAGAAGAAAAAATTCCTTTGTATTCCTACAAAGTCAGAAATAATTAACCATGCATCTTTAGTGCTTGCTTTTTAGATCTTCATTGTTAACTTTTGTCTATTAGTCATCCCTCTGATTTTCCTTAAATCCACTTCAGTCAGGCTTTACAACCCACCACTCAAATCCACTTGCCCTTAAAAAACCACTAATGAGGGCGGCGTCTGTGACTCAAAGGAGTAGGTGCTGACCCATATGCCGCAGGTGGTGGGTTCAAACAAAGCCCCAGCCAAAAACTGAAAAAAAAAAAAAAAAACACTAATGATTTTTACACTGATAAAATCCACTTATTTAACTTATTTTTCAGTTCTTACTTGACGAGTCTTCAATGTTAATAACACTCTTACACTTTCACAACATTCCCTTGGTTTTCTTACTCTTTTCTATCCATTTTTCCTCCTTTTCCTTGGCTGGTTCCTCCTTTTCTTCCCCACTTCTTAAGCGTGGAGTGGCCCAGGAGTCAAATCTTAGTCATCTTCTCCTTATGCCCACTTCCTTGTTGATCTCTAATTACATGGCTTTAGAGATGCCAGAACACTCTCTTTAGGACAGTATCACAGGAATGGGAAAGCAAGTATCCAATGTACTCAGTACTAACATGAAACCAATAGATGAATAAATACATGCCCACACAAGAGAAAAACTCAAGCTGGGGGAAGGGAGGAGGAGAGAGAAGGGGAGAGGGGAGGAGGAGGAGGATTGGTGTGTTCTCACTTCACAGGCACAATGTAAGGGGACACAGCACACCTCCCGGGTGAGGGGCACAACTACAACAGGGACTTTACCTAACAAACACAAACAATGCAACCTAATCATTGGTAACCTCATATTCATTTGAAATAAAATATAAAAAATAGATAAATCAAATTAAACCTGTCTCAACACTAACAGCAACAAAAAGCCAGAACTCTAGGACTACTAATTTATATCCTCCTCCTGGGTCTCTCCCCTGAATTCCACAATCTATACCCTACTGTGTGCTTTATAACTCTGCATAGGTATTAATGAACATTTCGGATGTTAGCTGTGCAAAAATGAAATTTTGATTTCCTATCACAAACCTATCCGTCTTTTCCACTCTGACGGAAGTTGCATACGTGCAGGTGTTTAAGTCAGGAACTTTGTGGTCAGCTCTACCCCTTGCATCTACTCACACCCACATCTAATGTAGAAAACATTTTATTAACTATATCTTTAAAATATACATAGGATCTAAGCCTTTCATAAATGCTTCGCTGCTGCCCTCCTGATCTAACACACTCCCATCCATCTGCTGCTTGGCTTTTTTAAACTTCTCATTCAGCTTCTACCTTTGCCAATCCAATAGCCCATTCTCACACATGCAAGCCCAGGGGTTTTGTTAAATAATAGACTTCCCTTCTGAAGTCCTGAAGTGATTTCTAGTGTATCTTAGGCCTACAGAATCCATCTCTTATGGTTTTTGTCATAAACTCTAAACATGCTCTGGCCATGCATTCTGCCAAAAAGCAGGTATACTCCTGTCTTAGAAACTTTGCAGTGGCTGGTCCCTCTACTTCAACTGCTGTTCTCATAGAGCAGCAGTTCTCAACCTGTGATTCGCAAAGCACAGGAACTGTATTAAGAGCCGCGGAATTAGGAAGGTTGAGAACCACTGTCACACAGGGTCACATGGATCACATATTTTTCTCCACATGGCCCATTTTGACAAGCGTTTTAAAATTATATTCCCTTAACTGGAGTTCCTAATACACTTTGCTCTTTTTACAATTTTCATCTATTTATAATATTTGTCATTTTTTTGATTGTGTTGATTTTTAAAGCTTCTAACAAAACCTAACATACAGTTGATCAACAATAAATATTAAATAAATGAATGCACTTGGGGTAGGAAAATCACATTACTGTCCAAATAAACAATGCTCTGGTGCCGTGGTTCTCAACGTTCTTAATGCCACGACCCTTTAATACAGTTCGTCATGTTGTGGTGACCCCCAACCATAAAATTATTTATATTGCTACTTCATAACTGTGATTTTGCTACTCTTACAGGGGATGCCTAAGACCATTCTGCATATCAGATATTTACACTACAATTCACGACAGTAGCAAAATTAGTTATGAAGTAGCAATGAAAATAATTTTATGGCTGGGGATCACCACAACATGAAGAACTTTATTAAAGGGTCACAGCATTAGGAAGGTTGAGAATTACTGCTCTAGTGGAAAGGAAGCTTAGACAGGTGTTTGTCTCCCAGTTTACAGCCAACCAATTTCATGGATTTTGACAAGTCCCTTAATCCCCCTAAGTCATTGCAAGTGACAGTTTACAAGACATATTATTAACCGTGTGACAACTATATAACATAATATGTGGTATAGTCAAGATACTTACAAAAATACCTCATACACACACACCAAAAAAAACCCTTTCTCAGTAACTGTTAGTTGTATTACTTCGGTTTAAATATAGTTTATAGAAAAACTCTCTCTTCAGTTCAGAGTTATAGAAAAAGTGAAAACTAATTTATACTTTTTGTTTCTACCTTCTCACTTGATAATACAAAATTAATAGATTCTATTTGCCAAGATCTTACACGTCAGTGAACTGAGATAAAAAAAATCATCTTACATCTACGTAGTGAATTATGTTTTTAAATGTATTACTTATAAATTAAAAGTATATGTTAAATTCATGAACATTAAAGTGAAATCAGATTTAGATTTATAATATTTCCTATATTCATAATATTTAATAATAAAACAGAATCTCATGACATGTACAGAAAATCCTCTTGCTGCATGCTCTTATAATTTTAGCCTTTTATTTATAATTAGAGTCTAACATAAGTTTTTACTCGTCTTTTAAATTCCATGAGGCTAAATGTTGTGTGTTTGTTTCATTCACTATCAAATGTTTAACCAATCTCTGGCACATGGAAGAAGCTCAACAACATATTTGGTGTGAATTTTGTGTATTTTGAATTTTAATAAGCTTTGTATTAAATATTTCCTACAAATTAGGTGAATGTGCAGTGATTTTCATTATTATTTGATAGATATCTATGGAGTCTATTTTTTTTCACTTAAGGGGATGTATAAAGTAGAAACTAATTAATTTGAATGTACAATTAGAACACATTAGTTTACAGAATGTCTCTATTCATGCATTTTAAGGGTTTTCGATACCTTCAACATTGTTCTCTATGGGTAACTGATACTGATGTACAACTTTGCCAATTGTAAGAGATGAGCCTCACTCAGATGTATAATCAACCCAAGTGCCTATCAATTCATGAGTGGATTAACAAAAATGTAGTATATGTATACCACAGAATACTACTTAGCCATGAAAAGGAAGAATTAACTAATTTTGCAACAATTTACTAGAGATCATTTTCATAAGTGAAGTATCTCAAGATTGAAAAGAAAAACATCAAATGTACTCTAATAATATGGAACTAAATGATGTGCACACATGGGCATAGAAAGAAGTAAAAATTGTTAGAAATCAAGAAGGGGGAGAGGGCAAAATGGGGTAGTTTAATAAAGGTTGCCCTAGGAAGTGGCTTAGAAAATCAGTGTTACAAAGATGCTTAAACATTATGGATGCTCCCCTCTCAAAATGCAAGTATTCATTAAAGGCAGACTCCTAAACTGGACTCAGCCCTTTGTGCTTTTCCACTCGTGTTTCTCAAACACTATGGTCACCCTGCATCTTGTCAGCTGCCTGAAAAACATCTGAGATCACTGTTATAAGCAGATTCTTAGGGCTGAATCAGATATTTGATATTCGTTTCCTGCATTTGCTTATTTATTTCCTTAATCATTATTTAATACGATTTTAATAAAGGTTTCCAAGTGATTTAATACATATTTTGTTCTCACAATTTGTTGTCCTGAAAATCATGTGGGAACTTGGATCTGGTGGAGAGAACTCCGAAATCCTCCTGTCAAAAACAAGCACCTTACATGAAGCTGTTATGGACAATCCAGAGTCCTTTGGGATGAGGGGCATCAGGCAGGCATTTTTGGCTTTTTCCACACAGGTACTAGGCAGCTGTGATACCAACATAAAAGTAGCTTAGGCCAACTCTGCTCTAGCCTCTTATGCAAGCGATTATCATTTCTTTTCTTTTTGAGCAAACTCTCAAATTTCACTTTGGACTTGAATGTTAGCAATAGATTGGGGGAAACACATTTATGTAGGTGAATTCTCTATAGGAACCTGTGCCTTCCTAAAGCTCTTGGTAAAAAGCTCTACTAACTCATAAAACGTTAATGGTTCCTTTTATCCTGTATACATACATATAACACATAAATAATTTGGAAAGTCTTCCAGAGAAATGGCTATAGCAAGCCTCTGCTCCCTGGGTCAATGACCACATTAATACTACCAACTTATTATTAAAGATAAGAATATTTCATTGCTTTTAGGCCTTTCTTATAAAATTAACATCCTTGAAACCCACAGGAGCTTCCTCTATTTAAAATTTAATACTCAAAAAATTTAACAATGTATAAAGAGTTGACTAGAAGCCTATCTGGGATTGTCACTAAAAATATTTGAAAACTTACAAAAAATACAATAGTTTATCCAATAAAATATAAAGCATTATGTTATATGCTATACAGTGAATTGTGTGTAAGGACATAAAATACAGGAAGTTCCTAAGTTATGAACAAAATAGGTCCTGTAAGTTTGTTCTTAAGTTGAATTTATATATAAGTTGGAGCAGGTGCATTTACCTATTTCTTGTTAATAGCCTCATTCATAAGTACAAGTCATCTGTCAGTCAAAGGTTTTGAACTTGAGAACTGCCTATGTAGCAAATGCCTACTTCTTGCTTGGATGTAAATAAATACTTTATGACAAAAGGAAAAGATATCTTCATTAAATAGAAAGTAGGTAGCACACTCAAAAAAGCCTTAAAAATTGTCAACAAAATAATATTGACACGCTTCTCACCTAGGGAATATTTTTCATGAAACAAAGTATATTTTATCTTTACTTGTGTGTCTATTCTATTTATAATTTATTTAATGAAAGCATGGATCTTCAAAGCTCTTGCATACCTTTCAATAATAAAAATCTTTTTTTGCTTATACTTTGAAATAAAAAGTGACACTAGAATGACTAAAGCAATTTTGAATGCTTTACGAAAAAAATATCTCAGTCACTCTGGGGAGGACTCCAGCTTCAGAAAGCTCTCACTTATCTCAGAGATGTCAAACTAGCTGGCTGTTGTTTTGAACATGGAGATCATCTTAGGTATAAACAACAGGAGCTGTCAAAGACAAAATCACGGTGGTGATGACAACGTAATAACCTTTTCTGGAACTCTTCTAACTCATGTTTTGTTCCTCTTATTTTGTGCTTCCCAGTGAACAAAGCCACCTTGCCCCACACTGGGTTCAGATCTCATTCCAAGTTTTCTCTCAACCAGGAGAACAACTCTATTGAAGTGCCTTCTGTGACTTAGCTGACTAGAATAATCCATCCCGCAACACTTGCATTAAAAAATCATCAACATCCAAAAACACTGATCTTTAAATGGGTTGGTACTTTTTGAGAGCCGGGATGGTAGTGAGGGTGAGAGGTCGATGCTTCCCCTACACATCAGGTATGTTCTTGAGAAAAAAAGTAACAAATCAACCTATTTAGCCTAAAGTTTTCCCAATATACTCTTGTCTTCTATACTTCCATGCAACCAAGAAGACTGTGAGGAAAGATTACTTGGGAACAGTCACGTGAGAAGGCTGAAGAAGCTTATATGTGTGAAGGTTTGAGGAATGGGGAGATGACAAGAGAGGCTCAGCAAGCAGCTTTGCTTTGAACATTTTATAATGTTTAGTCTTGTTGTTGGACTCTTACAATGAATGACCTTCGAAGACAAGAAGGCTTTGTCAAAAATCAAGAAGGAGTAAATTGCCTTTCTTCTTCTAAGCAGTATAAGGTCACCTTGCGGGAAGGAAAGAGGCCAAGTAACATCTCACTTTGGTGTATCTGCTCTCAGCTTGCACCCTTGGACAGCCTCTCGGTTCCCCTGCCACATTCTATATCTCTCCTAATTAACCCCACCGGATGAATAATGAGGTGAAACAAGAGGACACCATGCTTTCTTTCCTTCTACTAATTTTAATAATTGGCCTAATAATTAATTTAGCCTAGTACTTAGAATTTTTGAAACATACTAGTAGTAAATTAAAAGACAATGATCTTGAGAAACGAAACGAAAATAATGCCTTAAGTAGCCATATACTAAATTTAAAAAAACAGTAGAATACAAAATTAAAATGAAAGATGATCCATGGACGGATTGCTATTTTAGCATTCATAACAAATAATGCTTGGAATTTCTGTGGAATTATTTTCTTTAAAATGAATAAGGACGATCACTTTTCCTTACCTTAGAAATCTTGTTACCAGAGTAGCCTAAGTGAAGAATGTGTGCTAAGATGTGGTGAGCAATGGGCTTCATACTTGTGTCCTTCTCAGCTCCTAAGTTGACGTGTTAACCCACAAATGGTGATTGCATTAGGAGGTAGGTATCCTTGTCAGGTGACTGGGTTATGAGAATGGAGCCCTGATGAATGCCATTAGTGTCCTTGTAAAAGCTGTCCCAGAGAGGTAGTCTCATCCTTCCCACCAAGTGAGGATAAAAGGAGAATTTGGCCATCTGCAATCCTGAAAACGGATCTCAGCAGAACTCAACCATCCTGCCACCTGATCCTGGACTTCCAGTATCCAGAACAGTCCCCCCGTCTATAGTACGTTGTTACAATAGACTGAACTAACTGACTAGGATACATGTGTGTGTTTCATTATTTCAAAAGAATTCCTTAAGAATAGGAGTAGGAAGGTAGAGAGTACAGCAGAGATAGGAAGGCAGGTCATTCGTGGTATGTCTTGCTTCCTGTGGCAACAGCAGTCCTGAATTTGTTTTCCTTATCCCCACCCTGGATCACTGATGGTGGCTTTGTTCAGTCTCTCCTTAAGGGACTGTTCCATGTTCATGCCTTTTTTCTATCCTCTTTTTAAAATAAATTGATATTGTCCACATACAGGAAAAAAGAAGAGTAACTTATCTTCATCATCTAGTTAAGAGATGTAATGAATTTATTAGCTCTTTCACTTTCATGGGCGGTTCTATCCTTTCTATTTTAAGAAGTGATGACTGATGATCTGTGACTTGCTACTCTGCCAGACTCTGACACCTGTGATCTTTCAGCTTGACAAAGTCTCTGCTGGAAATTCATGGAGGGGGCAAATTGTAAATTGGCTTGAAGGCAACATGCAGCCGCAGGATCTATTTTTCTGTTGTTGTTGTTGTTGTAGCAATATTCTATTGGCAATGTGGGAAGATGGATAAGACACAAGGAAAAGAAGCTTATCTCTGAAAGATTGCATGTGTGAGATGATGGGCCATGAGTACACAGACTAGGGAACTGCAGGAGGTGTGGGGGAGCTGGGGGGGATGTTCAAGAGAAATTCCAGACATATCTGACTGGGATTTTGTAAGTGACAAGGTGAGACATATGGGAACAGAGACATACGAGAAACTAAAAGCACTTGTTGGAGTGGTTGGCCAAGTGCAATATGATTAATTGAAGGAGAGTATCGAAAGGAGAAGGCTTGAAATTTTAAAAGAATGTGTATCGTCTCCTACATCATCTATGTGAGAGAACCGCATAACACCAGGAATAGTTCCAATTATCCATCCGATGGATGTAGACATCGGAAGGTGAATATTTGTAAAATCATAATGTCCACAGTTGTGATTTCCTTCAGGCAGAGATTCTAGACATTTCTATCTCCTCAACATCAAATAAAATGCCAGGCACCTAAAAGGATTCAGTAAATGGAAAATGAGCAGATGTCACATGCTTTTAAAAACACAGAGTCCAGGTTTTCTACTGAATTTCTATGAAGAAACGTGTAATTGATACCATTATTCAAATAGTGGCCAAACATTTTCTGAAGTTTCAGCATTAGAGTTTTATGTCGGTTTAAGGGTTATAGTAGCTGTTCTCTTGGGCCTCAGTCATTTCCCAGACGCTATTTTCCTATAACTCTCAAATGTCTGAAGTCAGGTGCTGTGCCAGGAGCACGGGCACATTGGCCCTCACAGTCAAGCTCACCAGTTTTAATTCTCTGGCTCATTTTCTATGCAAAATATATATATATATTTTTTTTTCCTTAGAAAAAAATTTTTTTCAAATGAGTTGTAAATAGTTTTACCTGTGCCTTAACATAAGTCTAACTTTTTTCTAAGGGTGGAATATTTGAGAATTTAATTGAATTCTTTTTTCTGAGTAGAAACATAAGATACAATTATATCGAATTATATGACACTTTCAAATGTATGTTTTTAAATGAAGTACGGATGTAAATACCCATATTCAGCAGTTTGAGACCCTTCTATGTGTTATATCGAGGTAGGGTGAGGGGCACAAGATAAAATGTAAAGAAATATTGCAATTTGCCCTCCTGTAAAGGTCAGGAGAAAATGAACACAGAGATCCATTGTATAGGAATCAGGCCAGTAGAGGAGCAGACAGGCTACGTGGGATGGGAGTGGGGGGCAGTTCTGCCTTTCCAGAGCAAGTGTCTTCTTAGTTGAAAACTGAAGCATCAGTTTGAATTAGACAGCTGACAAGAAATAGGAGGAATGATTCAGGAAGAGGGCCAGCATCTATAAATGCCTGGACGTCGGCAAGAGGGTATGGCTGGAATAGAGTGTGCAAAGTAACTGGGGGAAGCTCAGGGTTAATATACTCACAACTCGAGATTAAAAAGCATATACTCACAACTCGAGATTAAAAAGCAGCTAAAGGCCAGCCTGACAGACAGAGGGACCATAATCCAATGCTGCTTGTCTTATCCATTGTTATCATTGATGTTAGTTGTTAAAGGGATTTAGAGTTTTAAAAAGCAATTACTCCTTGAGGAACTGAGAGACAGTGAATTATGACTAACGTACCTAGTGAATCAGTTGAAAATTAAAGGCTAGTAGCTTAGTGCTAGATGTCTGAAGTTTACATATATCAACTCTTAACACTTTCAAAAGTACTGTACTTATAAGGAAAGAGAATTCTCTAGGAATTGCACTACACGTGAACTCATGCCCTATCATTTAGTATCTCAAATGGGCCTTCATATGTTTACATTATAGGTGATTGTTGCTTAAGAAGAGTAATGATCAAATAACTTATCCAAACTGGGGCAGTCTGATGAGTAAATGAGAGATTATAAATCATTATATAAAGATGGAGACTTTATGTCCTTCATGTTCACATGGATGGAGCTGGAAAATGTTCTTCTTAG
>CAUYQV010107501.1:0-12836 GCA_963574575.1 Galagoides demidoff
CTGTGGTCCCAGCTACTTGGGAGGCGGAGGCAGGAGACTCGCTTGAGCCTAGGAGTTGGAGGTTGCTATGAGCTGTGATGCCATGGCACTCTACCCAGGGGGATAGCTTGAGGCTCCGTCTCAAAAAAAAAAAAAAAAAAAAGGAATGGGCAAAGCATGTGTGTCCTTGAGATGCAGCCTACTCCTGCTGAAGATGCTGTGAACATCTTCAAAGTGACTACAAACAATTTAGAATATTACATAAACTGTGTTGCTAAAACAGAGGCAGGATTTGAGAGTATTGACTCCCATTTTGAAAGAAGTTTCATGGTGGGTAAAATGCTATCCAACAGCATTATATGTGACAGAGAAATTTCTCATGAAGTGAGTGATTGCTGTGGCAAACTATTGTTGCCCAGTTTTAAGCAACTGGCATAGCCACCCAACCTTCAGTAGCCACCACCCTCACCAGTTAGCACCCACGAACATCAAGGGAACATCCTTCAGAAGAAAAGGATCCCAGTTTCCTAAAGGTTCAGATGGCAGCATTTTTTAGCAATAAAGTATTTTTTAAATCAAGCACATTTTTCAGACATAATTCCATTGTTCATTTAATAGACTACAACATAGTTTAAAATTATTGTTACCTGCATTAGGAAACTAAAAACATTCATCATTTACTTTTTTGTGACATTTGCTTTATTGTGTTGGTCTGGAACCAAACCTGCAGTGTTCTCTAAGGTATGCCTGTATACCGAAATTGTTCACTTCGTTGATTATGGGAGATTTTTACAAAACAAAATACTTTTCAGTTAAATTTTCCAACAAGTTACACTCTTGTAACAAACTATTATAGAATAAGAGAGAAGATATTTTAGATTTAAAAGAAATAAAAAGATTATAGAAATTACTCTGAGTCAGCCTGTGTTTTCTGATCAGGATGTTTTTGTAACTTCCTAACTGGCTTACTGAGCTCATTGAAGATTTTGCCAAAAAGCTGACTCTGAATGAAGGGTCAGGACACATGCTCTGGAGTCAGACTCTCTGGGTTTAAAGCCCAGTGTTGGTATTTGGATCCTGTTCAATCTGTGAGCCTTAGGCAAATATTAATATCATAATTGACCATTAAAAAATATCAAAACGTGACATGATTTAAGACATATTTAAGACTAACTCCCATGTTTATTGTAGCACTATTCACACGGTAGCAAGATTTGGAATCAGCCTATAACTAAAGCCTCCTTCAATGGATACATTTATAAAGAAGATATGGTACATATATGCAACTGAATATTATTCAGCTGTAAAAATGAGTGAAATCTTGCTGTTTGCAACAACATGGGTAGAACTGGAGAACATTGTGCTAAGTGAGACAAGCCAAGCACAGAAAGACAAACCCACATGTTCTCACCCATATGTGGGAGCTAATTATTTCAAACAAGTGAGGTCAAGGAGACAGAGAGTAGAATGGTGGTGACCAGAGGCTGGGGAGGGCAGCAAGTGAGGTTGGCTAATGGGTACAAAATTATAGTAGTTAGAACAAGCAATATTTGACAGCTACACAAAGTGACGATAGTAAAAAATACATTGTGAGTGTATACTTAAAAATAACTAGAAGAATAAAAGTGGACTATTCTTAACTCAAAGAAATGATAATGGTCTAGAGCAGTGGTTCTCAGCCTGTGGGTCGCAACCCCTTTGTAACAATGAAAATACATCCTGCATATCAGATAGTTACGTTACGATTCATAACAGTGACAAAATTACATTTAAGAAGTAGCAACGAAAATATTATGGTTGGGGGTCACCACAACACGAGGTACTGTCATAAAGGGTCGCAGCACTAGGAGGCATTAGGAAGGCTGAGAACCTCTGGTAGATGAAGGGTATTTCAATTACCCTGATGTGATTATTACACATCATACGACTATGTCAGAATATCACATGTATCCTATAGAGATATACACTAAAAAAGACTTGAAAAAGAACAGAAAAAACCCTAATTTATTCTTTTTGGACAGCGAAAACTACATCTATCACAACCTAATACTGTCATTTGAAGAATACTTATTTTAGGAATGAAACTTGATTTCTTTTTTTCCTGCTATCCTTTCTAAATGGGCAGTTGTCTGTGGAGAGGAAAGAGCCGAATGGAAGTTCTATTTTATCAGCTCTTCTTTGGTCCTGATAAGAAAAGGGCTGGGCATATTCCTCTTCACCCCCATCTCTGTCTCAAAGACAATTGAGCGTCGATACCATCTGTGTTTCTGCTGCTTGTGTAAAAGAGAAACCGTCCTGTGCCACCAGCAACCACTGCTATCTGGTTTTAAATGTCAAGTCCACTTCAGCACAGATAGAAAGAGACTGAGATAACATACAAGGAGGCATCTGTGGGAGCAGAAGATAAAGTCCCCCCGTCTAACTGCCTGTGTCTTCAAAACAGGAGTTCAGAAAAGATTCATCAACAGAAACCTGACACGTTCTGCCGCTCCTCACTTCTGAGCCTTGTGATGCGCAGCCACACGTCACGTTTATATGTACGGTTGTAGATCCTCTGTGTTGGTGCTGTTCTAATGAATAATGGAAAAGGGATGCAGCTGCTTTAAGCTGAATCCCTTAAACCAGGGCAGCTCCGACGCTCTGTCTCCGTGTCCTGCTTTCCCGGGTCCAGCCTCAGCTGCTTCACTAGCCTCAAGGACCTTTTGTTTGTTCCTGGCACCAGATATTTATATTTTGACATTTCTACGTACATAAAATTATGTAGAAACCGTGGTATATGCTTTTTCATTTACACAGGAGATCTGATCTGTTAGGTATACTGAGGTCCAGTGGTTTCTCCAATTCAGAGAAAAGATGGACACACTCTTTCACAGAGAATGGGAGAATGAGGATAGACACCCTTTCTTTTTTCTTGTCTAACTTGGCCATTGTTTGCAGAATAACTAATATTTTAAAGTCAGTAGCATTCGATGCTTCTCCATATTCACAGTGTGCTTTTTTCTATTCTGTTCATTACTATAGTATTGAGTATTGAGATTTTTAGATACAGCACTTTTATAATAAACTACCCAGACATCTTCCTAAAGAATTTATTATATTTCACAAATCTAATTTTTAAAGACATTAATAGGTATTGTGAGTGCTCAATACATATTTATTGAAAGAATGAGTGAATGAATGAATGTTCAAATACGTTTAAGGAATACAGAGTTAAACAAAGTTACCAGAGTTCTTAACCAGGATATTTCCATTATTATTATGTTAACACAATACCGTGAGTTCCTAAGGACTTAAAAATCTTTTTAAAATCTATTTCATGATTAACGTATTGTTAAGCAGTTCTACGTGTATATTTGTATATTCCCCAAATCTACACCTGTTCTTCATATCACAGGAGAGAACAGTTTATCATAGAACCAAGTTTGTGGGGTTAGCTGTGTTCTATTTACAATGCCCTGCCACTGTAGTTTGAACTAGCCATTCATAGCCTGGACTAAAGCTTTATAACCCAAAGTAAAAGGTATCTCTAGTTTGATAAAGTGAATTATAGTTCACCATATATTATCAATATTATGATTGAGTATTGGAATATCTTCAACTGTGATATAATTTAGGGCATAATTAGGTCTGGTAAATTAATAGAAAAATTATTTATCATGAATTTATTACTCTTCAGTTGCTTTCTAATTTCTCTTAATCCCACTTCAGGCAAGAAGTTGTAATTCATTCAATACTCAAGATTTCAAAAGCTTCTCAGTTTGTAGGTTGAGGACTTTGGGACTGCTGTTGCCTACAGCCTAATTTTGTGCTTGTTCTTTAGTAGGGAAGATCTTCAAAATTAGTGGGAAACTACACCGTTTTTTCTAAATTAAGCAAAAAGTTATTCTCATTCAAACAATTGAGGCTTCACTATAGCTTTGTTTGACATAGTTTTCCCTGTGGAAAAGCATCTCACTCCTCAGGAGGGGCTGGATTTAAAGCCAGAGGCCATGGAAGTGTCCATACCTCTTGCTCCTTGTGTCACCCAAATCTCTATTTTTATGCTTCATCCTGGTTTTCTTCGTTTTTATTGTCATTATTATTATTTCTGTCATCGTCCTTGTTTTCAATGTTCTTGTTGGTGGTCTCTTCTTTATTGACCTCTACAGGCACTGACCCAGAATATTTTACTACCTTGAATAGCTTTGTCCATGATAAATTTCAGAAGTGCTCCAGGAGAAACCGTGATGTGTAAATTTGTTACTTTGGATTTGTAAGGCAGAATTCTGAGCATATAGGTTTAGTTTATGAAAACTTGGCTTAGACTCAGTCACAGCCAAGAGCTAAGCATTTGGAAGTACAAAGATTCCCAAGGGATGGTCTTCCGCCCTCAGAGTCCATAGTCACGTGGGCAGTAACAGCTGTGCACAGGGTATTCCTGGAGGAATGAGAAGAAGCAACTGCTGCTGTTTAAGGTAAGAGGAAGGTTTAGAGAGGAGTTCCTGGCTGAGGTGCTTGTGCATTAGTCTAATCTTAACAGATGAATATAAATTAGCACCTGGATTTGGCACTGTATCATAAATTCACATATAGCTTAGGAAAAAAGTATGGCCAGGAAGCATGAGGTGCATCTGACATACTCTGCTGTTACACTCTGTGTTTCGTTTTGGTGAGGCTAAAGGTTATGACACGGTGGGCTGGAGGTAGAGCCCTGCAGTTCAGATATTTTAAGTAACCTAGATTTTTTTGTTATGGGTTTGTGTAAGTGGGTCTGTCAAGGCACTTGGGGATCCCTAATTTTGTGTAATATGGAAAATCTTTTTCTCATTGAAATCGAATATAAATCACTACAATGCCCTTTCCCACTTCTTTCACAAATGGAAGATATGAAATTTGGTAGGAAAGATTGATACAGATTTTATCAAACTTTCTCCAATGGATAAAGTTCTGTGACACTGGAGAGTTACTCAAAAGCATAGTCTTCAACTCTTTTTACTTTGACAAGTATTATAAATTTTAGTTTCCTTGCCGTTTATGCCAGGTTACAGAGCAAGAACTGATTTTCCTTTTGGAATTATTACTTCCGAGGTTATAACTTTATAGCTAATGCTTATCACACTTAGATTGCCACATTCTGAATATTAAAAGTGAAGGGCATAGAATTACCTACTAACTAGTTGCCTATAAGATGCATAATTCAAGCATATCATTGATGGTACATATTCTGTCAGAATTTCATTGTAAGACAACTTTAAGAATAGATTATTTTCATATATTATAATTGACCCCAGCTGCTTATATTTATAACATTGTGTTTTTTGATTTTACTCCAGCTTATAAAGGTTACTTAGATACCTAATTTGCAAATGAACAAATTAGTAGTGTTTTCTTCTTAAGGTATTCTTGTATAACACAAATTAATGGAAGCCAATGTGGTAAAACATTTTTTATAATTTTTTTATAAGTTATATGAAAAATGCCATTATGTGCACTTTTTAAAAGGCCATAAAAAGAAAATTTTACATGCCAGCTCTTAAAACAATAACATTAGGTTCTAACTATTTTATGTGATAATGAAATAGGATGGATTTTTATGGTAGTAGTTTGGTTCTGAAAGATTAATCTAATTTCCTACATGATGTGAGTGTGAAGTAAGCAAAAAGCTGGTATTTTTCGTGGCTCATTATTCTAGTATTGAAAAGAAGAGGGCAAGTAACAAGCTGCATTGCAAATAAATTTATTCCAAAGAATCTAATTTCTGGCTCTATAAATTACAATTCTCATGTTATTGATTATATTATACCAAATGTATGAAGCATTGTTGAAAGAAGTCATGGTAGGCAAATCATATTAGAGCTGTAGTTCGTGAATTTTTTCTAAAAACGTATTTTTTCCAAAGACAAAATAAAATGAGCAATTAATTTTTTCAATGTAGTTCTTCTACTAATATTGCTTCAAGCTATTTAAAATATGTAAGGTAAAAATAACCAATATATTTAACAGGCATCTATAAAATATGCATTATAGGTAACTGTCAAAAAATACCCAGTGTCTGAAATACATTTCTAGAATACTGGTGTCAACCAAAATATTAACAGACATAAAATAATGTAGTAAAACTCTTTCTCTTCTTCAGGTGGGCCTCATCTTTATAAATGCATTTGAAAGCAAAGTCAGCAATAATTTACTGCAATCGAAATGAACTTTTAGCAATTTTTAGAAGCTCATCTATATAATACATAGTGAGATAATTATCCCTGAGAGATTAGACTTTGTTCTACTCTAATTTACGTTTTTGGGGAAGCTTAAAATCTCCCAAATGAAACCAATATTCCATGGAGTGATGGATGAAAGGGTGGAAAAGAATATCTGATCTCCGCAAACAAGAAACGTGCAATTTGAAAAGTGTTGACTATGGAAGTGTGCCAATTAATTCATCAGAGGATTTACATTGTTTCTATGATGGATTTCATAAAAGACAGGAGAGATGGAATCTGTTGTATGGATATCTGTGAGGCACAGGAAGACCAGATAGCCTCTGAGATTGTCTAAGTTGAGCACCACTTCTGTAATAATCTCCTGCAATAGACAGGAGACTGACTTTCTCTCATCTGTTATAGAAAACAGGAGAGAGAAATGCTCATGATATATGAACAGCGTGGAGAAAAGTCAGCCTTTTTAAAAAGACTCAGCAAGAACTTGCGGAATTTGTATGAGCAGATTGTACTCATGGAATAATTATGTTCCCTAAAATTTTTGACAAGGAAGTTGCAACTAGTTTTAGTGGGAGTTCATGCAATTTAATCTAATTATCTAAGGCTTAATAATATTTTATTACTATTCCAACTTTAGTGAAAAATAGACTAGGTTAATACAAGTGTATTCAAAAATTTAACCCTATTAAGAAATGGTAAACTATGGAGGAAAGGGCACTGGTCTAGAAGTCGAGATCAGAATTTTATACCTTCATTCTGTGTGATGAAAAATCAATTTAGGCTTGGGCTTCCTTACACTGCATGGGGATGTGAAGCTAAATGGACTATTAACAAATTTTCTGCACTATCTTTGATTATTCGGTTGATATGAATATTACATATGATTTATGCATGGTCTTGTGGATACATTAATGAACAAGAATTACAGATACTATGCTTATAAGCTTGACCTATACTAGTCTCAAATATAGAAACAAATGTTTGTACAACTAATTATGTTATCCCACCTTTATTCTTGCTTTAATTTTACTATTTCTTATTGGAATATATCCTTTAGTAGTTATACTGTTGTCACCTTCAAAAAAAGACAAAAAAACAGATTAACTCAAAGTTTATTAAATAGCAAAAGATTTTCAAAAAGAAAATAAACAATAGATCCTGATTTTATCTAATAGAGAACCTCCAGAATTGGCTGATTCAGGGAAATAATGATACCTGGAGGAAGACAGGTCTACTCAATTTCTCAGCTCTTCATTTTTTCCCTGAAATCATTTGTGAGATTTATCTACACTCCCAAGCAATGCATCAAGGCAGAGCAACACCCAAAGCAAAACAATTATCTGTTTCTCTTTTTACCAAATAGGAAATATGAAGCCTTTCCCCAAACTTGAAGCCTCGCACCAGACTTCTTCTTCCTTTGACCTCTGGGAGAACCAGCATTTATTGGAACAAATCAGGAAGATTTGTTTTGTTTTTTAAAGGAGCAGGAAAGTGATATAAATGAATAGTGAGCAGGTAGTCAATAATTTCAAACTGTAATAATTATTTTCTTGCAGAAATGTTATCAGTTGTTTCTAGAGTTTCCAATTTGCTTCTTTTTTGTAATGTCCATTTCTTTCTTTGCTGGGACTTACAATTTTATAAAGACTTTGAAAATATTTATAATTGCTGCTTAAAATCCTTTCTACTCATTCCAGGATATGCATCATCACATAGTTAGCGTCTGTGAACTCCTTTTCCGTTTCTTTGCATGTCTGTTTCTTTGCAAATTTGAATATGTGCCAGATATTACGGATAAAATATTTTTGAGAGTCTGTACTTGGAGTCAGTACTGTCTTCCTTTAGAGCTAATTTATAAGTACATTGGGTTGATTTCTTGAGGCTTTTTAAAAGTTTGAAACGCATATGTCTCTCAGCACTACAAGGCCTCTTTGTCGGTGGTGAAACTCTCCTGTATCTCCATAAGCATAAAGGCTTTTTTGCAGTCTTTGATTTTATAGTCCTTCCAACTTCGTCCTAAAATTACCATAGTGGATATTTGTATAATTATTGCTGCTTCGCTTTTTCTCCTTTGGCACCTGGAAGATCATCTCTTTCCCTTTTGCACTGTAATATGTTTAACAATAACTGTGAATATAACCTGTCTAGTATTTCTTTGTATTCAGAACATGAGCAGAAGTATAGATCGCTCAGCCCAGTGTGTTTCAGAGCTCCACCCCCCACGGGCCTTTTAACAGCATATGTGATTACGTGCTAAAAAGGAAAGCTTATCACAGAAAGGAGGGCCCTGTGTATTTTTGAAGGGTGGGATACAGATACAAAAGTTTCCCCGAAGAAATAAATCCTAGGGGAGATCTGACAGTAGGTAAGGGACACATTCTCTGTGGATAGAACAACATATGCAAAGGTCCTGAGGCAGGATGAACATCGCACATTTCAGGCCCTCAATGAAGGCCCCCTGTGTTTCGAACTCAGAGTGTTATGCAGTGAGATTTGGTGAGGCAGGCAGTGGCTAGATCACGAAAGACCTTGTCAGCTCTGTTATTTGGACTCTGTCTTATCTTTCTGTGTATCACAGGTAGTGGTTAAATTTGTCGCAAATAAACTTTTATCTAAATGTAAAGTATTTAAGGTCTCATGATCATTTTACTTCTATAGAGGCAAATGCTGTTTTTCAGCCTTTCCAGAAATATGACTAAATATCCAATTAGAGAACAATTTGGGATACAAGTTTTTCCTAAAATAACACTTTTAGACAAACAATATATTTTGAAAGGAAATGTGGAAAACAATATATAGCTTATTCATCATCAATAACCTTTGTGTGAGTCATTTCTTAAACAGAAAGTTTTGGTTAAGTTTGGGGAATGTCAGTTCATTAGTACAGATTTATATCATTGTGCCTGTCTTAGAATTATTCCAGCTAAGGTTAAACTCACCATAAATAACCTGGACCTTTTTAAAATGAGATTTAAATAACAGTAAGTTACCCAGGTTGAGAATTTATAAAACTATTGTTTTCTGCAAATCTACTTAATGAAGCTTTGAAAGGCAGTCATTTGCATATGCTTATTGCTAATGCTTGGCAAATAGAAGTTACTTTGGCTCTCCTGTTCCTTGGAAATTCGGTTCAGAAATCAGTCACATTATAAAGTGTAGAACACTGAGATGCTTTTTTGGCCATAGATGGGAAAGATGTCCCTGCAATGAATAAGGAGGGGCTTATCTGACAGGGAAGAAAATCAATACTGTGCCTCTGACATGTGCTTGTAATTAGTTATTTTCACCTTTATTGGGGAGTTTTCACTTGATTTAAAGAGTACATATGGGTGGGAAGAAAAACTTCTCACTCTCAAAATGATGCTTCTAATTGTAACTGAATGAGAAAAAAAGTATGAAAATATTTTTATTTTTGCTCTCTGGTAGGGAAAAGTGTTTTAATCATTCTGTGGCTTATGTCAAGATAAATGTTTTCTCATTAAACTTGTATGTTAATTTGAAAATAGAATTACAGAAGCATTTTTTGAACTAGCTTGGTAGAAAATTCTTTTCACACAAAGCATCTCAGTGACAGTAATGTGAAGCCAATTCACCGAAGTACTTCAGGTTAAATGTTGAACCCAGTTCAACGTCTCGACTTCACTAATCTTTGAAGAATACATTTCATGTAACGTTTATGAGTTTTGCTATTAATTTTACAAAGAACTGATATTGTGGAATTTATGGACAGAGACATGTTTGTAAGTTTCAATTCAGCTTTAGCTAAACATCACTAAATTTTAAATTTTAAAAATTTGGTCAGCATTCATAGGTAATAAGGCAGGTGTAAGTACTACTGAGCAATTGTACTGTAGATTCGTGGAGTTGACGTGGACGGGGTAAAATGTGTGTAAATACGCTCAGTGGAGATTACCTTGTCTTTGATCTTTTGTTTATAGTAGTTAGAGTGATTAATGAAACACTGTATCCAGCTTCAATATCATACTTTTTTTTTTTTTTGCCAAGTTAAGTGACTGTCTTCTGTGATATAAAGCACATTTTTTCAATTCCCTGAAACTGTAATTCAGAGAGTTGGCAGAGACAGAGGGAGTTATATATCTGAAAGTGCGTGAATTGTATTATCTCGAGTGAACCCTGCTAATGCAGGAACATGAGATCACCTGCGTCTTGTTCCACTCTCACTGGCCTTTTTATGGGTTGTCTGTACTGAGGACACCAGGGTCTCACATTCTAGAGATTTTTCTTCTTTTTTCTTGTCAACCACCAGTATATATTTTAGGTGAGTTTACCCAAGGACATTTGGGTATTTGGGGGCCAATAATGCCTGTTCTTAAACACATTAATGGTCAAAATATCAGACAATTGTAAACCAGAGGCACCAGTAAGTCCAATGGACAGTGGCCATAAACAAAACAGGCTGTGCTGGCCCTGGAGGCCGGGTACTGGCCCTGCTACAGCCTCGGTAAGAATGGTCTGATGCCTGCCTACAGCTTATAGCAGGGCTGTTTTTTAGTGTGGAGTGATATGTTTCAAGAGAAATTGATTTGTTTTTTCTATGTGAATTAGTATTAGTTATTACTCTTTGGTATCAGTTATTAATAACTTTAGGGAATCTCTTGAAGTCAGTGACAGAATCCTCCTCATCTCTGAAACTTCAGCCACTCTTGCTTTTCTGGGTACAATATGGACGTTTTCAGAAATAGTGAAAAATAACCATCATTCTTTTTTGTAATAAAGAATAGGTCCAAATTATTGAGGTATAAAACAAATGGCTAATTTTACCTTCTGAATGCGTATCTGTATATGGCTTATCTTAACTGAAAATGACAGAGATCCTTAAATTTGTAAGTGGGTAAATAATAATAGTCAGTAATTCCTTGAAATATAGTGTTAGAACTTTACATTAGCATGGCTCCTGAGAGTTGGGTCAGTCCTCAAAGATGTTTAGATCCAAAATGGGACAGTTTTAAAGAATCGGGAAACTAATTAAAAGGAATTATAAAAATGCTTGTTTAATTATTTTGTTGTTAATAAGAGAACTTAGAATCATGGGTGGCAGTTCTACAATATGTAACAACTTACCATGCAAAAAAATTTCTGTGTAAATGAGAGTTGTATGCATAGATTATTACAAGGAATTGTGCTTTATTTATTCACTTGTTCTTGTATTTATGTACTCAGTATCAGCTATACAATTATTTCCTGAGACATATTAATATGGGCCAAACACCAGGCTAATTCACAATTTACTACTGGAAATTCTTTTTTTACTAAAATACTTGTGTGAGATACTACTGTGATTTACTATACATGTACTGAGTCTTCTAATTTTTATACTCTGTTTCATTCTTATTAGCCTTAGAAAAAATAAACAGATGGCATTAATATCAAATAGGAACCTTTAAGAATGTTTATATAGTTGACTACAGTTAAATAGTATAATTAAATGATTAAATAGTATAATTACAATGATTCAGTCATATCAGGTAAATATATATTTTGAAGTGAAAACAGTTACTCTCTGTCTAACTGTAAGTACGTTGTTTTTGTTTGCTTGCTGTCTTGTTTTTGGCATTGGTTTGTGGTTGAAGCTAGCATACATTCAGCTCTCGGGGTGCCCCTTCTCAGATGTGTGACCATTGATAGGTTACTTTACCTCTCTGACTCAAATATCTCCATCGAGAAATGTGGATTATGGGGGCACCAACCTAAAAGTGTTGTTGTGAGCATCAAATGGTTTACTGTGTTAAAGACCGTATAAGACTACTAAGGTATAATAAGTACAATGTAAGTATTGGCCTCACATATATGCACATTGTGTGTTAGTCGGGAAAGAATCTTGTGTTGCAAATGTGCTTGAGTTAGTACATTTCGGGTCCACTTCTTAACTCTGAGAAAAGTTAGTTATCTGTGGCTCAGTTTCCTGGAATATGAAGATGTATCTTTTCTCTATCTTCAGGGTTTGAATGAATTAACATACATGAAGTGGTTAGCACATTACTTGGCCAATAGTCAGCCTTCAAAAATTCATAGCCATGATTCTTTACTATGTCAGTATAGAATAGGGTAGTGATGACTCTTCACTATTCCTATGAAGACAAGTAAACAATTGACTATGATCCAAAAATGTGTTTTCTTTATTGATTATCTGGTAATTTGTAAATTAAATTATGCCATTTGTGAATAATTAGATTTAAATAAAATTAATAAAGATGTATTTTCTTTTTCTTCTGATATATTTTCTCATTTTTATCTTTACCTGATCTCAGTGGCAAATACCAGTGTATTTTTTTCTTTCTTTATTCAGGTTAGTCAATAATCTTGTCATATAATTTAGAAAATGATATGTGTGTGTATTTATATCTCATATATGTATATAAATATGGCGTTGAAATTCAGCACAAATCCTAAGCTACTTTTTATAAATATTCTGAATTATTATGATTATTGTATAGTCTCTTGGCTTTAACAAATAGATATGAATTTATACAAACATTAAAAAAACACAATTGTCATGGTCTTCTTTTCTCACATGATTTTTTAGGTCTACCTGATTTTTACTTTTGGAAAATTGTCTATCTTAATGTCATTTTTATTTTTACATGTGTCTTCAACATAAGTCTTATTAAATGATGTTTAAAATGCATTATTTTTTGGCTTGGC
>CAUYQV010107502.1:0-15369 GCA_963574575.1 Galagoides demidoff
CTCAAGTGATCTTTCTAAATAGCCTCTCGAGCAGCTGGGACTACAGGCGCCCGCCACAACACCTGGCCATTTTTTGGTTGCAGCCATCATTGTTGTTTGGCGGGCCCGGGCTAGGGATTCGAACCCACCACCTTAGGTGTATGTGGCTGGCACCTTAGCCGCTTGAGCCACAGGCGCCGAGCCTAAGCCTTCACCTTTTCACATAGGAGATAATAAATGGCTAAGGCTGAGCTTATTTATGTCAGAATCAACAGAAGAAACTAAAACCCCTGGCCAGATATGAGCAACAGAGACTTTCAAACACTCTGCCTAGTGTCCCAGCAATGATCAGACTCACCCTCCACTATACTAATGTGACTGCTCCTCCTTTCACAGCTGGCTGGCTGGAAGAGGAGGGCAAATGTAGGTTTAGAAAAACAGGAAAAGGGGTTAGTGGTTTAAAAATGATTCAAAATCCAGGAGAGACAGAGAACTAGAGGCCTTCCGGGAGGTTGCAGTAGTTACTGTGGTTACAACAGATGAGCTCTGTCCTCTTTTCAAAACCCAAGAAGTTGATGTCTTCACAGTTGGTCATACAAGACAGTTTTGAATAATAGTACATACTGTTCCCTGTGGAGATAAAAAAAAGGGGGGGGGCGGAATACGACTATAACGACTTTGCTTCCTCCTGACAAATTCCTAGGAATAACCTGTCTTCAAATCCTTACTAACCTTTCTCCAGGCCCAGATGAACTCCAAGGCTGAGTCTATTAATATTGCTTCTCAGAGGGTGGATTTTGTTCCCTAATAGACAACAGGCATCAGCCTCCCTTTGCACATATTATCTTAAGGAAAAGTTCATCTTTACCACCCCTTCTACCTAACAACCCCAACCTCACCCATCCCATTCACCCACTCACTCTGAGGACAAGAGGACACTACCGCTTGTTAGAGAAGGTGGTGTTTATTTCCCTACCTCCCACATTACCTCTCGTGGTGAGCACATAGATGTTCTCAATAGCACAGGACTGTTTGTGCTTCAGGTGGCAGGATTTCATGATGTCATAGCACAACCCAAGATGATATTTTCCACATTTATAACAGTGTACTGTTTCTGTCTCTGCTACACACACACACCCCCCCAAAAAAAATGCTTAGAGGATGTAGTCTGGAGAAGTTTTCTGGGCCTGGGGGCTCTGCTACACTCTCTTACTCCTGTCTCGTGGTCTATAATCTTTCCTGGGTCATGGACCCACTCAATCATCTTGTGAATGATAACCTATACAAACATAAATCAAATGCTATGTATGATTTCAGGAGGTCGAGGTTCTTGGGAAATTTATCTGTGGACTACCAGTAAAGAACCCCTCATCCAGCCATGCAGATGAGGAATCTTAGTCTCTCTACTTCTAAATGTACAAATGACCTGTCTAACCAGGATTTCAGACAAGCCATGCTTGTACCTTTTAGAGGGCCTTGATGATCACCTATGATGAGAACGAAAGTCTTCCCTGTTATAATCTCACCCGCATCTGCAACAACTCCAAGAGCCAATTTTGGAAACCTCCCCTATCTCTTAACCAACCACCAGCTGCACCTCTATCTCCAGGACTTACCCCAGTATGGGTTGAGCAGAAAGACTGCGCCCAGCAGAAGCAGAGGAAACATGCTGGGACTTTGGTCATGTGCAGCTTCCTGGGGAAGTTGGTTGTCCTCCTCCTGTGCTCTGCCCTTGGGCTAGTCATTGAATCATATACTCATAAAAGATCAAAGACAGACAGTACCTCAATGCTCCCAGAGCCAAGCTACCATATCCAATGTCCTCATCACATTCACTCTGATTTTTCATCAAGCATTTAATGAAAATAAAATTGTGACCTTCCTCCTACTTCAAGCTTGCTTCTACTTCAGTACTATAGGTCTTAGCAAATCTGGGGGGTGTTCTTTACGACTTCCCATGTGCCACCCTCAAGGAGGAGTATGACAGCAAACCTTATCCATTCTACCTACTAACTTCTCCCCACAGGAGAGGAAACATTATCCTGTTTCCACTGCTGTTACCATAATCTGATTCATCATCTTCTCTTGCCCAGACCAAGTAATAACCTTATTTTGGGGGCTTCCCTGCTCCTGTTTTTTCCCTTTACAATAGTTTCTTCATAAAGCAGTCAGACAACCCTTTTATAGGTCAGAGATGTCACACTCCTGCTCAAAACCCCTCAAAGAGTTTTCATTACCTTTAAAAGAAAACCCACAGTTCTTACCATAGCAAAGCCTTCCTCATTTGAGCCACAGACACCTCTCCTTTTCCAACACATTCCCCCTTTCCATTCTGGTCTTTGCTCAGATGTACTTCAGAGCAGCGTTTCCTGATCAGTCTCTAGAAACAGCAACTTCTGTTCCCCACTCTTTTCCTGCTTTATATTTTCACATTTTTATAGCAGTTCTGGGGGGGGGGTGTTCCCAGGTGAAAGATTCCTTTCTGTACACAGTTCAAAATACAAAATCATTTTTAAAAAAGATGTGTTGGGCTATACTAAAAAATATCTTCTAAATGAGGGAAAAACAAATAAAGTTTTCTCTTTCAAAATGTTTCAAGAGAAAAAGAAAATCTTTCTTTCTTTCTTTTTCCAGAAAAAAAGGAAACTTCTCTTATTAGAACAGATACCTTAAGGTTTATCCTCTTGAAAGACAAGGAACATCTGCTTAATAGAGACTTCCTATTCTCTATAAAAATATTTTTTTAATGTGGTGATTTACAATCCTCCTTCTGGTAAAAGTTGATATCTTTAATGCCTGATGACACAATTTCCTTTAGAGTTGAGAAGTCTTTCCTAAAACCAGTGAGTGGCCATGATGTGCAGAGATTCCTTTTTTACTGCAAAACCTGACAATTATGAAACATTGAAGGTGCTTCTTCTGTGAAAAGAGAAGAGAAGCTTTTGTTTGCAGTTAGTTGTGTCTGTTAGAACGACCGTTTTACCACTACTCCTAAATGTAGTTTCCCCAAAAATCTCATAATGTAATATTTATTCTTTGGTGGCTGCCACAGGCACAAGCAAAACCCAAAGAAAGAATGGGAAATGGTGATGCTGAAAGATGCCTCCCATTACCAATGGTAAAGTGAAGGAGAATGGCAACATGCCAGGTCCCCAACGACTACTTGAAAATTTTAAGACAAATATCAACTATTCTATTTCAAAAGGAAAATGGATGATAGATTGCACCTCTGTGGCAGTCCACAAACCAGCTTAGTTTACTAAAGTCTGCCCAATAACACAGAGCTCTTTTTATTTTTTCTTAGCAACCTGGTAAAGTCTATGAAGAGGTCCAAGAAAAAAGATTTTGTAAAATGGAAAACATACATTCCGAAATGTGCCTATTTTTTCCAATTAAGCTTTCTTATCAGGAAAAAAAAAACCCATATTTTGAGATGCATTTTCAGGACAGAGGTAAGATACTCTTTCATTTTGTCAGGCTTCATACTGTCATTGTCAAGAATGTTTTCACACAAATAAAATGAAGGCGGCTCAGCGCCTGTGGCTCAATCGGCTAAGGCGCCAGCCACGTACACCTAAGGTGGCGGGTTCGAATCCCCAGCCCGGGCCCGCCAAACAACAGTGATGGCTGCAACCAAAAAATGGCCAGGCTTTGTGGCGGGCGCCTGTGGTCCCAGCTACTTGGGAGGTGGAGGCAGGAGAATCGCTTGAGCCTAGGAGTTGGAGGTTGCTATGAGCTGTGATGCCATGGCACTCTACCCAGGGGGATAGCTTGAGGCTCCGTCTCAAAAAAAATAAATAAATAAATAAAATAAAACGAAGGCAACTTTTGTGTCCTAACAAGGTAAAAAAATATAAATGAAATTCTTTTATTCATTATATTGGGATCACAAAAAATTACTCATATCAGAAATTAATAAAAATTAAAAATGTAATTTTGGGGGGCAGTTTTTGGCCGGGGCTGGGTTTGAACCCGCTATCTCTGGCATATGGGGCTGGCGCCCCACTCCTTTGAGCCACAGGCGCTGCACCCCAAAATGTAAATTTCCCATCAAAGTTTATGAACCCTATGAAACAAGGAGGACACTAGACCCTCTATTAGTAAGCCTTACTTGGGAATATAAGTAGGGAACTAACAAAAATCTAATACTCAACACGCATAAAAGGGCTTTTGCAACTGTTTATTATCCATTGTGACTTATCACCTGAAGAAGCATCATATTAACAGCAATATGGTGAACAAAGCTTGAATTTTAGTGACACTAAGCTTGAACCCTCGTTTTACTTCTTGCTTGAGACTTCACTATCAGATCTTTGTAAGGGTTCCATAAGACAATTTATGTGGAAGCAGTTAGTCTTATGCATTGCCTGTAATAACTACTCGGTAAATGTTGCTTTTTCTCCTTTTCCCTTTGCCTCTCTCCCCACCAGCAACTGGAGGTGAAGGGGCTGGATGTGAACTCTGATTTCCCTGGGCCCTGCAAGTAAGCACTGCCCACCAGACTTTTTTTGAAGAGTCATTATCTCTCACTCTGGTTGTCTTATACACTGTGCAAAACCAATGCTGCCCATGTGAATCCAGGAACACAGTAGTCTGATCTCGAACACTATGCCAAAATCCATTTCCCCAAAATAAAAAGCAGCACTTAGAAAGATCACCAAGATCTCAGTCACCCACCCTGGAGCCAAGAGAGACTATGAAAATGGGGACACAGTGTTCTGTTTTCCAGTCCTCAGAGCAGGGCAAATGGGATCTGTAGAGAGTGGAAGGCCCTCTTGGCATGGAGGTACGTTGATCTCGGTGCTGTTCCTGACAGCTCAGTGACACCATGGATAGTGGTATCATGTACCTAAGCAGAATGTGAGGAGCTTCAGAATGACAGAACTTGGACCCATCCTCAGGATGTATGTCATAGAACCACTGAATGTTAAAAATAGTCAAGATCTAACATCTCAGATAAATGACTTGCTAAAGATACGATGAGTTATGTAGTAATCATCCACAGATCTCCAAATCCCCAAGAAAGTGTCCTGTCTACTGTGCTGCACTACCTCTGTCATTGGTTCTGACACCCATCCTTTCCTCCTTCATGATAAATGAAGAAAGAACTTGCTTTCAAGAGAACATTGGATAGACAGGGTACTGCAGGAGGATGAGGAGTCAGGAGATCCCAATATTTGGATAGAGTTGCAAAATTCCACAATCCTAACTAGAAACAATCTGGAGATTCAAAACTCAATTGGCCTTTCAAAAAGAATTGCCAAGGAGAACCTTGAAGGAAGAAGGCTAGAAACTGTACCAATTTTCCTCAGTTTAACCTGGAATGTTGCCTCATTTGCTCTGATGCTAGTATTGCTCTGTATCTTTAGACAGAGGATAAAGCCAAGAAATGACAAATGAAATACCCTGTAAATGAGTGACTATATTTCACCCCATCTTCATCTGATGTCTAAAAATATTGGTCTCAGTTTTAATGATACATGTGTCAATTCAGTAGGAAGTATTTCTATTATCTCTACCCTCCAAAGGCTTATGCTTTGCCTTCTCAATAAACCTGGGAGTGCTCTGAAAAAATGCCATTAAGTTTCTAACACTTTCTCCAGAAATACAGCAGAAGAAAAAAATAGATCCAAAGACTTCACAACCTTATTCTCTATTCCAGAATCAATTCTTTTTAAAGAACCCAATCCTCACATGTCTATGTCTCTAGAACTTCTGGATCTTTTCTTAGGTAGAGATGGGGTTCACATTCTGATTGGTCATAGAAAAGAAACATTGCAAATTTTATGGCATTTGACCTAAGACTATATTTCACCCCATCTTCATCTGATGTCTACAAATATTAGACTCAGTTTGTTTTAATGATACATGTATCAATTCAGTAGGGAATATTTCTAAGAGCCAAAGTACCATCAGCTGGTGGGCTGATGATTTAGGAGAGACAGAATGCCAGGACTGGTCACAGTTTTCCAGCACTTTACCTGGTGAACCTTAACTGAGACAGCTTTCATAGAGAAAACTGGCAAGACTCAAAATATAAATCTAAAGATCAAGGAATGAGATAATTCTAGGGAAGATTTAGGACAGCTTTCTTTCTTTTTTTGAGACAGAGTCTCACTTTGTCACCCTCAGTAGAGTGCTATGGCGTCACAGCTCACAGTGACCTCCAACTCTTGGACTTGAGCGATTCTCTTGCCTCAGCTTCCTGAGAAGCTGGGACTACAGGCGCCCGCAGCCAGGCCCAGCTATTCTTTTGCTGCAGTTGCCACTGCTGTTTTAGTTGGGTGGGACTGGGTTGGAACCCGCCACCCTCGGTATATGGGGCTGACGCCCTACCCGCTGAGCCACAGGCGCCGCCCAAGGACAGCTTTCTTATAAGTGAAAGAGTAGGATGCAGGCCCCGCTTGTTCACAGACTACATATTTATTCATTCTTTTCAGTCTTGTTTCTCACCTGAGGGGTAAGGTGAGTTTGTCTGTCCTATTTACTGCTCTGTTCTCACTCATAAAACTTCCTGGCATATAAAAGCTCTCAACTGATGTTTGTTGAATGTACAAATAAATCTCAAAAAGGCTTTGAATCATTGTGGTGAAAAGGGTTAATTCTGGAATTAGAAAGTGTTGCTTTGAGTATCATTCATGAAATATGTGTGCATGGGTAATCTTCTGGTCCTCACCAAGCCCCAATTTCCTACTCTGTGCAATTGGGGTAAGAATAAGAGTATTATAACTGTAGTAATAATTATTACTGAGATGAAAATTATATATAACCGAGTTAGCTCAAGGTAAATGCCCACATTTATTAATTATCATTATTTTATGACGTCGGGATGACAGCCAATTAACTAGAGCTCCAGGAGAAAACCCCATGTGACTGGCTCCCTTTGGGAATGAATGAGAGCCAATGAGAGAGAACGCTTCTCCCAGGGAGCCTGAAGACCTGTGTTTGCAGCTTTCTTCTGCACAGTGACTGCTGAGCTGTGATGAGCAAGCACATCCTGTTGCTCTTCCCTCTGTGCTGCCTCATTGTGGGTGAGTCCCAGGCCGGAAGAGGGGGCTCCGGGCAGGATCTGGGGAGCCCAGGGAAACTCTAACGCATAGCATGTGCCTGTGCAGGGCTGCACTTTGACCACAGCCATGAGGGAGGGAGGCCAGTGGCCCTCAGAATGCTCCCTCTGCCTCCCTGCCAGCTCTCCTGTCCTTCCCAGGGTTTGGCTATCCCCCCCACCCCAGGGCATTCAAGGCTCTGCTGCTGCCCTGTTGTCCTACTTCCCCTCTGTCCCTGCTACTCCCCATAATTCAAAATGATGGCAAGATTTTTCTTAGGACATCTTTTTGTTTTGTAAATCTATATCCCATTTGCTGCAGGAACTGGCCACTCTACAGTGAATAATTTTGTAATTTCTTTCAGTCCTTTCCAGGGTCTTTACATTAGTAATTACAACTAATTTACAACTCGTAATTCTTAGAGAGGAAACAGAGCCCAGGAATCAAACAGAATTTTTAAAAATGGCTTTTAGTCACTATCTTAAATTCTCTGTACCTTTTGTTGCTCACTTGAGAAATGAGGACACTAATACCCTCTTGTGAGAACTCAGAGAAGATTAAATCAGATATGGTTTGAGAGTCCAAGGCCTAAATGACATGCTCAATAATTGCAACTTTCTGCTTTCATTTAGGTGCACCAAGGAGGAATTTTTGAAAAAAATTAAACTTGTATTTTTGATAGTTCACCACATAGAACTTCATAAAGATGTCACCAACTGTACTTTAATTCAGTGAGCCTTTCTATAGATTTAATCCAAAGCTCAAAATAACAGAAGACATGAATATCATACAGCAATATCCAAGCAGCCATCCACAACACAAAACAAAGCTGAATGTCAGAAGTCCCATAATAGTAACATTAGCTTAGGTAAAATATTTTATAGTACTTCCTCGGTCTTCCTATCATATTCATATCTCTCTATAGCTCTGTCAGATAGGTCAGGCCGGCATTCACAGCACCATTTTTAAGCTAGAAATCAACATCATGGAGACCAAATTTGACTCAAAGTTACCCGGATTAAAAAGGCTGAAGTTGAGAACAGAATCCTTTTATTCACACAGTGGCATTGTCTTCTCATTACTGTGTAATAAGAAACTGGGGAGAGTCCCAACAGCTTACTGCCCAAATGCCCTATCACTAGCTGCCCTTTCACCCACCCACCCCAGTCTGGATTATTTCCAGCTCTGTCTCAAGTTCCTGCCTCTGCCTGGCCTCACACCAGCTCTGTGCTCTCTCCAGCAGTGACATCACTTAGGTGCATGACCTGTCACCTTCGCACACCGACAGACCACTGTAGGAGAGGCTTTGGTGTCTGTACTGCTCAGAAGTATGAGACATGCATGCTCTTACAGATCTTTGAGGGTAAGTTAGAGGGTCCAGGGAGATACTGTGAGATTCTTAGAATTCTTAGGACAGGGGCAGCACCTGTGGCTCAGAGGAGTAGGGTGCCAGCCCCATATGCCGAAGGTGGTGGGTTCAAACCCAGCCCCGGCCAAAAAAAAAAAAGAAGAAGAATTCTTAGCACAGTGTTTCACTAAATGTTGATCTCAGGAGAAGAGGTGGAGGATACCCTGAGCTTAGGTAGCACAAGTCCCTGAGCATGCAGACAGAAGAGGCTTTGTAACAGTGAGACAGAAGGAAGAAGGTGTGTGGTCTAAATTTCCAAGAAAACTAACCAAATGTATTTTTTATTGACACATAATAACTGTACATATTTATGGTGTATATGTTATATTTTAATACATGTATACAATATGTAATGGTTAAATGAAGTAATTGGGATATCACCACTTCAAAATGCGTCATTTCTTGTGTTGAGAACATTTCACATCTTCTCTTCTAGCTATTTTGAAATACATGCACAATAAAGAAAATGTGATATATATACCCAATGGAATGTTATTCAGCCAGAAAAAAAAGAAAGAAATCCCGTTATTTGTCTGGGTAAAGGACATCATGTTAAGTGAAATAAGACAGACACAGAAAGACAGATATCACATGTTCCCATTTATATGTGGGAGTTTTTAAAAAGCTGAAGGTAGATAGACTAGTGGTTATCAGAGGCTGAGGAGGGTAAAGAGGGGAGGTGCGGTGAAGACAGGCTCATTAATGACCAAATGTTCAAACAGATTTTGGCTTATTTGACTATAACACAGGCATTAGTTGCCAGTCTTCTAGCAAGAAAAGGAATGAAGCCACTGCTTAACAAAGAGTTAAGGATTGTCAGGGACCTCAGGCAAACAAGACCTGCAACTGGCCAGTGATTTCTGCATTTCCCTGCCCAGGTGCACCTACCCTGGTGCCTGATTAAAATTTCGCTGACAAAATTAGAGCCAGGTTTGACTAACCTTGGATAACTTATATCACTGCCTTATTTTCTATGTTGTTTCTTTTTTTTAATTTCAGGTGAAGCTCTCCAGGTATCATACATGGTGTGTCAGAAATTCTGCAGAGACTTGGAATTTAATCTCAATAATCGAACTTATGTTCATAAATGCTGCAATTACAGCTATTGTAACTTCAAACTCTAAGCTATTTGCCCTTCTGAGTCTCACTTGGGATGTCACTGTTTCTCACCCTTCATACTTGGCCACCCCGGCTTTTTGGCTCTTTCTGTCTTAACAATATCCCTGCTCTCTCCTTAATTCTATGTCATCTTTCCTGGTCCCTTTAGCTTGGCTCTTCCCTTGGTCAGTGGATAATAGTTCTGAACAATGGATTTCTTCTATTACAAGGATTATTGGCATCTCCATACTTTCAGAAGCCTTTCATAAGAGGCTTTGTACAGTGAAATTTAAAACAGGGTCATGTTAGAAGCTTTTGATTAGCTTAGATAGTTGAGGTGGGTTTGAAAGACTTCAGCTAAAAATTCACAAATATTTTTAACTGAAATTCCCATGTATCATACAATGATTTAGCAGAAATAACAATAAAAACAACAACAAAAAAAGAATGGTAGACACGGAAGATTTTCCTACATGGACACAAAGTCTACCAGTAAACAGTGCCCACTTCAATCTTAGTCGTGATTTTCCTGACACTTTCAAAGTACATCCTTACATGTGTTAGCAGGAGACACACTGCCATGACATTCACAACTCACACACAGCCCTACTGTTCCCATGCAGGAGCACATCCCAAGCACGTCACAGCTCTCCTTTCTTTGTCTTTCCTAGTGCTGCTCTATTCCTATACTCCTTGCCATCCGTCTCCTCTATTACCTCCCCCTCTCCATTACTACTACCCCATTGCCACACAAACTCTCTCTAGGAACAGGCTGTCCCTCAAAGCTCTGATCCACATATGACATGGCCACTGACACATGGAACTCAGGTCAGGCTGCCTTTCAGGGCCCCTCATCTATGAGGAAAAGTGGAGTATTCACAGTCGGTATCAATCTTTTTTTTTTTTTTTTTTTTGGTGGTTTTTGGCCAGGGCTGGGTTTGAACCCACCACCTCTGGCATATGGGAACAGTGCCTTACTCCTTTGAGCCACAGGCACTGCCCAAGATCAATCTTTCTTGAGCAGCATTTTTACGTCTCGAGAACCACCTCACCATAGGTCCAAGACTCCTTCTGTCCTTTGCTGCCCACCTATAAATAATAAAGCTTTGTTCCATAACTTCCCTGGGTGTGCTGTGCCTCTTGGGACTCAGACAAATAGGTAAAGCAAGCACAGTGGGCCTGAACAGCAGGCCAGTGCACAGCAGGCAGAAGTAAATGGGCTCTGTTTCTGTGATTGGCAGAGTAATGATCTTTCCTGCTCTTCACACAGCAGGAACCCTCACTCAGAACTCGTAATTAGCACTGCACTCTGTCCCCATAGAGTAACTTTATCCATTCTTCATTTTCTTATAAATGAAATCACACAGAAGGTATTCTCTTAAATCCAGCTTCTTTCACCCACCATAATATTTTTAAGATTTATGCATGCTGTTGCTCATATCAAAAATTTATTCTTTTTTATTTCATTGTATGCATATACTGCATGCAATTTATAAGGAGTGGAATTTATGAGTCACAGGGGGCAAATATACATAACTTTATTTATTTACTTATTTATTTATTTGAAACAGAGCTCACAGCAACCTCCAACTCTTGGGCTCAAGCAATTCTCTGGCCTTGGCCTCCCAAGTAGACAGACTACAGGTGCCTGCCACAGTGCCCGGCTATTTTTTAGAGATGGGGTCTCACTCTTGCTCAGACTGATCTCAAACCTGTGAGCTCAGGGCAATCCACTGGTCTTGGCCTCCCAGAGTGCTAGGATTATAGGCCTGAACCACCACTTCCAACCTGAAAAATATACATAACTTTAAAAGAAACTGCCAAATAGTTGGCCAAAATGGTGGTGCCCATATGTACTCCTACTAGGACTGTAGGAGAGTTCCAGTGACTCCGTGCACTTCTTATCACCAATTATTGTCTGTCATTTTAATTTTAGCTGTGCTAGTATGTGTGGAGTGGTATCTTACACTTTCCTGGTATTTGATACTGTTCAGCAATTTTTCATGCTCCAAATTTACCTGTGTTTCCTTCTAATATTTGTTGGTTTAAATTAACATTTAGATTCTCCCTTTGGAATTTATCCTTCAAACAAATTAATATTTTTGAATGTATTTCTTTTTTTTTTTTTTTTTTTGAGACGGAGACTCAACCTATCCCCCTGGGTAGAGTGCCATGGTATCACAGCTCATAGCAACCTCCAACTCCTGGGCTCAAGTGAGTCTCCTGCCTCCACCTCCCAAGTAGCTGGGACCCCAGGCGCCCGCCACAACGCCCGGCCATTTTTTGGTTGCAGCCATCATTGTTGTTTGGCGGGCCCGGGCTGGGGATTCGAACCCGCCACCTTAGGTGTACGTGGCTGGCGCCTTAGCCGATTGAGCCACAGGCGCCGATCCTGAATGTATTTCTAAATGTCCTTCCATTTAGCCCTAAAATACTTAAATGTTTGTTTTTTTGTTCAACAATTGAGATGCCTATTTTATACTACATTTAATTTTCAGGAGCACTTATTCTATTTTGTAACTTAAGTTCTTCTCTCTATTATTCCCACCTTACAATATACACCAAAAAAACAAATTCAAATGGATTGTAAACTGAATTTGAAAGGTAAAACAATAAGACTTCTAGAAGAAAGCATAACATGTCTTATGACTTTGAGATAAGCAGAGATTACTCGAACATGATCTAAAAAGCACAAACCATTTTAAAAAATTGAGAACTTAGACTTCATTATAATTAACAATGTCTATTCATCAAAATTATCATTAAGAGAGTGAAAGGAAAAGTTAAAGACTAGGAGAAGATAGTTGCAATATTTATATGCTACATAAATCTTGTATCCAGAACATAAAAAGAATTCTTACAGATCAATTCAATAATGACATACTACCCAATAAAATGGACAAAATACTTGAACGAGTGCTTCACAAAAGAGAATATCCAAATTGTCAACAAGTATTTTAAAAATGTAGCTCATAAGACTGTAAATTGGTACAGTCATTAAAAAAAAATCGTTTCTATTCTCATCAATCTCATCACAGGTGCACCACATGACTCAGCTATTTGACCCTACATATATAACCAAGGGAAATGAGTGAACAGGCTCACCAAAAGGCATTTATAGGAACGTTCAGAGGAAGAGACATGGCCAAGAGAGATAATAGAATTTGTTTAAGTCACATAATCACATAATCCTAAACCAGGATTTCAGCTCTAATCCAAGATTTGTCTTTTCCCTCCATGTCACTCTGGACAACTGGGAAGGCTGTTCGGGCTCCCAAATTCCCCTTCTTTTTTTAACAGAAATTAGCTCACTGGAAGCCAGTGTGTATTTCCTGGGGTCCACATTTCCATTTGAATTCTTCTATAACAGGCTTAGGTGTGGTAAATGTGTTACATTTATTCCTTTAAAATGCCGAAGAATTATTTAATAGTTTCATAGTCTGCTACTTTTCCAGAAATAATTTTAATTAAAATCCTAACCAGCTAGAGCCCTTTAACTGTTTCCATCCGTGTCAGGCCTAAATCAGATCAAAAAATTCCTTTAATAGCTGTTTCTCCTTCCTTGAAGTCATTGGACATAGCTATTGCCCTTTCATTAGACAAACAATAACCCTAAGAGTCCATTCAATATATATATTCTCTAATAAAGAAATTCCCCAAAAGCTGAAAAAGATAAATGAATGTTCAGACCAGCTTTATTCATACAAGCTATAACCTATGAACAACCCAATTGGTTGTCAATGGTAAACAAAGTATGGTGTATTTATACAATGAAATTCTGTACTACAGTATAAGGACAAACTATTGCAATGTGCAACAACATGGATTTTTTTCTTTTTTTTTTTTTTGAGATGGAGCCTCAAGCTATCCCCCTGGGTAGAGTGCCATGGCATCACAGCTCATAGCAACCTCCAACTCCTGGACTCAAGCGAGTCTCCTGCCTCCACCTCCCAAGTAGCTAGGACCACAGGCGCCCGCCACAACGCCCAGCCATTTTTTTTGGTTGCAGGCATCATTGTTGTTTTGGCGGGCCCGGGCTGGGGATTTGAACCCGCCACCTTAGGTGTACGTGGCTGGCGCCTTAGCCGATTGAGCCACAGGCGCCGAGCCAACATGGATTTTTTTCAAAAAACCAGGGACAACATGAGTGACAGCATACAATTTCATTTACATGACATTCAGAATAAGACAAATATATGATGATAGAATTCAGAAACAGCTATATTTGAGGATTAGGATATGTGCGGGAACAGAAGGAGCTTTACCTCGAAAAAGAATTTTAGACTACCATTTGAATCATTAAGTAAATCTTTTCAAGAAGTTACTCTGACAAAGCTTTGTAGTTGATTTCAATATTTGTAAAGGTTAGCCTCCTTCATTGTTCTTCTTCCTCATTCTTCTGAAATTCTTTGCTTGTCTATTCTCTTTTTAATTTCTGATTAATGTGAGGGTATGAATGATTAGGTTACATTGTTTGTTAAGTAAAGTCCAAGTTGTAGTTGAGCTCTTCACCCAGGATATAGTGCCCTATACCCCTACATTGTGCCCATTAGGCGAGAGATTACCAATCTCCCCCTCTCCACCTCCCTCCCTCCAGTTGAGTTTGTGTTTTGCACTCCTGTGAACATGCAAGTGTTCATATACTAGCTTCATATCAGTATTGAATACTCTAGATACTTGATTTTCCATTCTTGTGATACTTTACCAAGAAGAATGTTCTCCAACTCTACCCAGGTCCATACAAAAGATGTAAAGTCTCCATCTAGTTTATGGCTAAATAGTATTCCGTGGCATATACTACAGTTTATTAATCCATTCAGGAGTTGACTGGCACTGGGTTGTTTTCACATCTTTGCAATTGTGAATTGAGCTGCTGTAAACATTTTCCTACTATCATGTAATCTACAGGCCTCCATCCAACATTCATTAATTTCGAAGTGACATTCTTCATAGCAATGTTCAATCTAGGATCACTATATTGCACTTATTTGCTACATCTCTTTAGTCTTCTCTAATCTAGAATAGTTCCGCAATCTTTTTTTTTTTTTCATTTTCGTCCTCTTAATACCTCAAACAATTATTGGCTAGTACTTTGCAGAATTCTCCTCAAGGCAGGTCTATATACAATGTTTCTACCAGATTAGATTCGGGTTATAGAATTTGGCAAGAACATCACAGAAGTGGTACTGTGTTCTCAGTGCATCATATCTAGAGGTACATGATATTTTTTCATTACTAGTGATGTAAATTGATCACAATTAAAGTGATTTAGAGAAAGTTTATATATTTTCCCTTTGTAATTAACAACTATTCTGTGGGGAGATTCTTTTAAACTATATGAATGTCCTGTTATCTTTCCACTTTCACCAACTAACTTATCATCAGTGTTTTTTGACTGATTTCTTAGCATGATTTTTGCCAGGTGATGATTTTTCAATTTCAATATCCCTTCGATGTTTATGAGTTCTTTTCTGCCTAAGAATCATGCTCTAATTTTGGAAAAGAAATTTTAGTGCCTATTCCTGTATTTCTGAGATCTCTGAGGGCTTTAGGCCACTCTGGCGGACCCTGATTTTGTCTATGACACTTTCCTTTTCCTATCCTAGTTATTCTGTCTTTTTTTTTTTGAGACAGAGCCTCAAGCTATCCCCCTGGGTAGAGTGCCATGGCATCACAGCTCATAGCAACCTCCACCTTCTGGGCTCAAGCGAGTCTCCTGCCTCTGCCTCCCAAGTAGCTGGGACCACAGGCGCCCGCCACAACGCCCGGCCATTTTTTGGTTGCAGCCATCATTGTTGTTTGGCGGGCCTGGGCTGAGGATTGGAACCCGCCACCTTA
>CAUYQV010107503.1:0-20642 GCA_963574575.1 Galagoides demidoff
CCTAGTGCCTGGCTATTTTTGTTGTTGTTGTCATTGTTGTTTGGCAGCCCCGGGCTGGGTTCAAACCCGCCGGCTCCAATGTATGTGGCTGGTGCCCTAGCTGCTGAGCTACAGGGGCCAAGCCAGCTGCTGTTTTGTAAAGAGCTTGATTTCCCTTTTTCTATGCACATGGAATTGTTGTAGCAAAGTTTATTGAATGCAAGTGACTATCATGTGTTTCGAAATTTTCCATTAAATAATTTGCTTTTTCCAGAGCATTTGGAAAGTTATTGCAAACATCAGATTATAAAACCAGACTTCTTTACAATGGGTCCATAGGCCCTCCCTCAGACTTTTATTTCTGTTACTAGCCCTGCGATTTATTTAATGATAACATATCATATATGTAATTTTATGTACATATATGATACTTGTATGCATGTAAAATAGTTCTGGAAGAAAATATAAAAAATTGGTTCTATTGGTTGCCTCGGAAAGAACGAGTCACCTAGGGTCAGGGTTTAGATCCTCTAACAGACTTCACACTGTATATCATTATGTATCTTAAGTTTTGAACAACATGAAAGAAAATTTAGAAAAAAATTTAGAAAAAATAGAAAAAGAATGGCTGTAAATAATGTTAATAAGTAATCTCTAGCAATAATAGCTAGAAAATGTTAAATTTTTTAAAGGTACCATTTATTATAGAAATCTTTAAATACAACACATTTATAAGGCACAGAAAATATAAGGTACCTAGTCAATGTGTAACTTAAATCTATTGATAAGAAAATTGTCAGATGAATACAAATTGAAGGAGAAATATTCTGCAAACCAACTGTTCTACTCATTGAAAAAATATTAATATCACAGAAGGAAAAAAACCCCACAAAACATGAAGTATTCTAGACTGAAGAATTCAGAGATATAACCTCAATGCACCATGCAAACCTTGATTGGCCCCTGGAATTAGGAAATATGAACAATTATTATAAATTTGTATTAGATAATAGTGTTTATTATGTGTTAATTTTGTGAGGGTGGGAAATTTGTGATTATGTAGGGAAATGGTGAAATATTTATAAGTGAAGTGTCAATATCTACAACTAATTCTCAAATAGTTCAAAAAATGGGTGTGTATATGTATATATATATATTCATGTATAGATAATTGCATTAAAGAATCAGTATCAGAGTATATTAAGGATTTCTATAATAACATAAAGAAAAACACAAATGACCAACTTAATGGAAACAGCAAAAGAGGCATGCGAGCCAAAAAACCTGTCTGTGATGATATGGAACTGAACCCCAAATGCCCCAGTGATGGGAGTGGGGGAGTGGAATACTTTGCAAATACTTTAGTGATACTTGGTCTGGAAAATGCGAGAAATTCTATGAGCCAGAAATACCTTTTTTTTTTTTTTTTTTTTTGATACAGTGTCTTACTATGTTGCCCTCGATAGTTTGCTGTGACATCACAGCTCACAGTGACCTCAAACTCTTGGGCTTAAGGGAGTCTCTTACCTCAGCCTCCCAAGTAGCTGAGACTACAGGCCCTGCCACAATGCCCAGCTATTTTTTTTTCTTTGAGACAGAGTCTCACTTTGTGTCAAAGAAAAAGGTCAAAAGTGAATTATTTATTTACTTTGATAGAGTCTTACTATGTTGCCCTCGGTAGAGTGCTGTGTGGCATCACAGCTCACAGCAACCTCAAACTCTTGGGCTTAAGTGATTCTCTTGCCTCAGCCTCCCAAGAAGTAGCTGGGACTACAGGCACCCACCACAAAGTCCAGCTATTTTTTTGTTGCAATTGTCATTGTTCAGCAGACCTGGGCTGGGCTCGAACCCACATCTTTGGTATATGTGGCCTGTGCCCTACTCACTGAGCTAGATATTCTCTTAAGTATATACCCTAGGGAAGTTCACGTGTCATGTATAAGAATGTTCATAGCATTTTTTATAATGGCAAGGCATTGGAAAAGTGACTTATTTTCATACTATGGAATCTCATTCAAAAATGAAAATCAACTAACTAAAAGTATAGCTATCAATGTGGATGAAGCTTACAAACAGGGTTGAACAGAAAAATAAGCTGAAGGAACTAAGTGTGATACCAATAAAATGTTTCCAAGCTTGCCAAAAAAAAAATACTATGCGTTGCTTAAGAATACACACATATGTGGTAGAAACAGAAAAGCTCAGGAATAACAAAACATCAAATTCAAGCAGGGCATGGTGGAGCACCCCTGTAATCCTAGCACTCTAGGAGCCCAAGGCAGGTGGATTGATTGCCTGAACTCAGAGGTTGGGGATCAGTCTGAGCCAGAGTGAGACGCCATCGCTAAAAATAGCCAGGCATTGTAGCTGGTGCCTGTACAGTAGCCTGGTGTAGTCCCAGCTACTCAAGAGGCTGAGGCAAGAGAATCGCTTGAGCCCAAGAGTTTGAGGTTGCTGTGAGATATGACGCAATGGTATTCTACCAAGGGTGACAAAGAGACTGTCTCAAAAAGAAAAAAAAAAATTCACGATAGTGGTTGGTCTTTGGGAAAAGAAAGTTGCCCTATGGGAGGTGGACAGCTGGCTTCAAATGTATTAATAGTGTTTTTTTCTTAAATTTGTAGTAAGTGCCCGCATAGTTGTTAATTCATGCACATAAGGAACTACTGAGTGTCTTTTGTGCACGGTTTACTGCTCCAGATGCTGGAGATACTTTAGAGAAGAAAAAAAAAATTCTGCCTTTGTAAATGTGAAATATTGGATCTCTTTGTGTGTCTCCTAAGTGTTTAATATAAAAATTTTTTAAAAGAAATGAGAAATGTGGAAGTAAAACCTCAATTTAAAAATAGCAAAGTCGGTCCCTTCTCTGGGAAATCATCCCCAAAGCGCTAAGCAGATGGAAAAGCTCTTCGTCCAAGGAAATCTTCTAGAGAAGATTTTTTAAACTGCTAACAACAAAGCAATGACACAGTTTAGGGCATGGGAAGGTCTCAGTGGCATGGAAATGTTTTAGATGAGAGACAAGAGGATTTTTACTGATGCTAGAGAGCTTAGTTTTCAATTTCCCTGGGCAAGTAATTGTCTCTGAGCCTCCGTTTCATCTAGGGATGATGGCCATCCTGCAAGACTGGTAATTGAGTAAAATCTATTATGAAAAGTGACTGGTACGAGCTTGGCAGAAAACAGACACATTCCATTTCTCTTCCTCCTCCCCCCCATTTGATTGCACTGCGGGGTACAGTAGTAAGAACTTACTATTAAATTCTCTTAAATGTTAAAGATATGCACCATTCTTTATTTTTCTTATCAGCTGATTACAAATGGTACTTTCAGAAGTTGAACTGTTAAGAAAAATGAGGTACCAACTAACCAAGGTGGCAGGCCGGCTTACCCCCCTGGCACGCTTCCTGGGCGGAGCCTAGTCAAGCCCCGCCCCCGGGCGGGGACCGGAGGCAGGACCCGCCCCTCCAGCGAGCTCTGGAGTCTGGATCTGAGGGAGGGAAGGAGGGGGTTTGGCCGAGAGTTTGTGAACGGCCGGAGCTGGAGCGCACCTACTACGTTTGCGCAAGCGTCTGGGCGCCGTGGCAGAACCGCCCAAAGCTCCGGCTTCTCCCTGTTTGCCCGAAGGCGCCTGCGCGCTCAAATCCCACCCTGGGAGTCACCTGTCCGGGCTTCCAGCCCGCTGAGCCCCGCACTTGCGCACTGCGAGCCGCCCAGCAGTAAAGTCACGTGTTGGGAGCGCGCCGTGCCCCTCGCGGGCGCTTCCTGTCGCCACTGCCGCCACTGTCGCCACTGCCTGGGAGGGAGCAGGCCGGGATTTGGTTCGCATCCGCCGCTAGGTATGCTGCACCTGCCCCCCAGCCTGGGACGACGCGGGGACGGGGGGGGGATGTGGAGGCGGCTGGGGCGGGGCGGAGCGCGACAGGGCGGGGCGCCCGTCAGCGGGGGAGGGCCCCGGCGTCACCTCTGCCTGAAGTCCAGGCCCGGCTTTGACTTCGGAGCCTCAGGTTCGAAGTGTCTGGTCTGTCTCGTCTTTCACTTGGGACCGGTCACTCCGTGGCCCCAGCTCAGTTGACGGCTTCGCCGTTCACCCAGGTCTCCGAAATCTGAAACCCGGGTGCTCACAGGCGGTTAACCTCGGAGCCCTCTTGATTTACTTCCTACTCTGGAATCGGTGCACTTCTCTCCTTTCCCGCCGCCACCCCCGCGCTCTATCAGCTCGCCCGGGCTGTGACAAGATGCTCCGCGCAGACACAGCTTCCTGCCTTCGCCCTCCTGCTTCCTGCGCACCTTCCCCTCTGCGGCTGGAGCGATGTTTGCGAAGTCCCGACATAACCCCGTCGCTTCTTTCCCCGCTCCCCTGAGATAATGGCCAAACATCTTCTGTTTCGTCGCTTGTTTTTCGCTAGTTCTCGTCTCACAGTTTATGCCCCAAGTAATGCCCGGCGTTAGTTGCCTGTGCAGGCCAAGCTCTTTCTCACTTCAGCCATTATCAGGTTGTTCTCTCTACTGAGCCCCCCACCTTCATGACTCAGCCGGCATATCCCCTCTTCCAAGGAGCCTTTTCTGTCTGTGCTGGAGAACAAGCCATCAGTGGGCACACATGCCCTTGGGGTGATGTGTGGTCATGAGTTTGTTTGCGCTATGTAAACGGTCCATGAGAGCTGAGACCATGTCCCAGTGCCCAGCACAGAGTCTGACACGTAGTAGGTCCTATGGGTGCTTGTGAGATCGCTGAGAGAATCAGAATGCTGAGTCAGGTTTCTTTAGAGCACAGCTGTCCAATGGAATTTTCAGTGATTATGTTCTGTATCTGTGTTGTCCAATGGTAGCCACTAGCCACAGATGGCTACTGAGCAATTGGAATATGTCTGGAGTGGCTAAGGAACTTAATTTTAAATTTAATTTGAATTCCTTTAAATTTCAAGTTAAATGGTCACATGTGGTTTCTTTAATAGACAGTGCTGCTTTAGAGTCTATCTGAATTCTACCCAGCCTTGTTCCCCCCTCTGAACCTATAGTTACTTCCCTGAACCTGCTTTCCAAATTGGAGTCAATTCAGTAACTCTATTGGGGTGTCCACATTCTCGTATCTTGTGTTTTTTTTGAGGTAGGGTCTCACTCTCTTGCACAGGGCTGAGTACAGTGACATCATCACAGCTCATTGCAACCTCAAACTCCTGGGCTCAAGCAATCCTCCTGCCTCAGCCTCCTGAGTAGCTGGTACTACAGGCATGAGCCACACATCTGGCTAATTTTTCAGATTTTTTTTTTTTAAAGAGACCCCCATGTTGCTCTTGCTCAGGCTAGTCTCAAACTCCTGGCCTCAAGTGATCCTCCTGCCTTGGTCTCCCAGAGTACTATAGCATCACAGGTGTGAACCCTTACACTCTCCATTAAAACCGTTAACATTAACAGGCCGTCCCTGTCCCTTCCCCATGTGGCTTGCTTCTGTGCTGTCATTCCAACTTTAGTAATTCATCCTTTGGGGTTAAGTTTTGCCTTCTTTGGGAGTTGACTAACCATACCTTACCACAGGTGGCACTGTTGGGGACAGGGCTTATAGGATACTCTATTCTCTTCAGCTCTCCACCAGGTAGGCTGTGAAGATGCCAGGGCCAAGACCTCGGAAGGGCCCTCAAGCAAGTGGCCAGGGTGTGGCAGCTGCCAAGCAGGTATGAATGTAGTCTCCTAAGCCCCTGGACCAATTTGAAGGTGGGGGGGGGTGTCTCTAGATATCTTGGGCAAACTGGGTCACTTTTGTGGTTTTGCCATTAGTTCATAGACTTTCAGCACTTCCTTTTAGAGGTGGCAGATCCCTTGGAGGCCCTAGTCCTTGTCACACCCAGGTGGGGAGAGGGTTCAGGAAGCACCAGAGTTTAGGCTCTGGTGGAACCTCGGTGCTGTCATGGATTCCTCATATAGGGTCTCAACATTGCCTGTAGCCAAAGATGCCACGACTTGAGGGCTTCAGGCAGTGGGAAGACTTTGCTGCTAAGGGACAGAGGGCAGTAGCCGCAGTGGAAGACAGGGTCTGTCCTCCAGTTTTCTCCCTTTATTTCTTCTGTGCCCAAGTTTTGAGACTTCTTAGTTCTTTTTTTTTTTTTTTTTTTGGTCTTAAAAGAGGCAGGTAATGGAGGTGGTGGGGAAAAGGATATATACTCAAGTCTGTGTCATAAGACTCTGTTTCATGTGGATATTGGGATAGAAACAGGACCTGTGTCTACTTAGTCCAATAATTTCTGAAAACAGAAAGTAGAATGGGGAGTTAAGTTGAGTGGGTAGAGAGTTTCAGTTTTGCAACATGAAAAGAGTTGTGTGGATGGATGGTGGTGATGGTAACATGACAGTGTGAACGCACTTAATATTATTGGACTCTTTAAAATGGTTATGATGGTAAATTATCATTATCGTGATGGTAAATCATGGTATATGTGTTTTTACAGAATTAAAAAAAAAATAGGATCCAGGCATGTGTGGTGGTGCACACATGTAATCCCAGCTACTTTAGGAATCTGAGCTGGGAGGATCACTTGAGTCTGGGAATTTGTTGTTACACTGAGCTATGATGATGCCACTGCATTCTAACCTAGGTGACAGAACGAGAACCCATCTCAAAAATAATAATCAATAGGATCTACCTCTAAGATAAAATCATAGAATGTTAATATAGTGCCTACCAGCTATTTCCCTTAGCATTAGTGATGATAATGGCAGTATAATTTTATTGGGCTCTTTGTAGAATCTCTGGGCAAGATAGATGTCCCAAGGGATAATATTGCAGGCTTCAGTTTCCCTTCTGCACACTGGGCTTCACAGATTGAAGGGTCCATTGACTGGGACATTGGGAACCCCAAGTCTGGCTCTGGCCCTGCCTCATTGTGTGGTTCCTAAGAATCCTGTTCTCCTCCCAGCTGGGGCTCTTTGTGGAGTTCAGCCCTGAAGACATGCTGCTGGGGGTGGACGAGACTGAAAGTGATGAGGATCTGGAGGCTGAGCTGCTGGCCCTCACCGGGGAATTGGGAACCGCAGGCGGGAAACCAGCACCCAAGGGGCAGGGTGAGTTTGTGACACTGGCCTAGGCACAGTCCTGGGACCAACGGGTATAGGCTGCTAGTAAGGGGTGTCTTCGACTCGTAGCTGGAAGGAGCCAGCCAGACCCTCTGTCTTTCTGGCATCCATGTGCCTTCTGCAGCACTCCCACCAGAAAGTTGGTCCAACCCTGCTTAGACCTTGTGTGACAGGTACTCTGTTCCCATAGTGGACAAATGTGATTCTCAGGCTGAGGTCTCTAACCTCAGCTCTAACCAGGCTGCAAGGTCTAAGATGGGTTGCACAGAAATTGTGTTCAGTGACTCAGTGCAGTCTCCCTCCACAGCCTGGAGGAGGCCAAGCCCTCAGGCCCAGGAGGATGGGGGGAAGATCTAAATCTTAACTCTCTTCTCACCCAGAACCCTCGAGAGAACCAGCCCCCATCCCATGTGTCCCTGAGCTGAGGACAATGGGAGGACCTGGGAAGGGGCTCACTGGTCTGGCCCTGCTTTGGGGTTAGGCACACCTGGGTTTGAATCCTGACTATGCCACTTATAGGATTGCAATGTGAGGAAAATTAGAGCTGGGATTTCTCGGTTTGCTTAATGTATTAAAAAGGGGAATAATATAAACCATCTTGCAGAATTGTTGCAAAGTTCGATCCTTACAGCTGTGAAAGGTAGAGATGGAGGAATGGATGGGTCTGTCTGTGAGTAACTGCTCCAGGCAGAGTGCAGAGAAAGGAGCAGCTTATTCTCGGCAGAGGAGCTGGGAGGTTTCCCTGCCGAGGGTCTTTTGAGCTGGATCTAAAGCAGTGGTTCTCAACCTTCCTAATGCCGCAATGTATTTTCATTGTTAAAAAGGGGTCGAAACTCACAGGTTGAGAACCACTGGTCTAAAGAAAGAGCACTTTTCCAGGTGGGACTCCTCTGTGGGAGGGAAGGGGGATTTCTGCTGGGGTGTATTTGCCAATGCAACAGACTAAAGACCCTACTTGGCCATCATTGACCTTACCTGAGTTGCCTTGACCAACTGTGACCCTCTTTCTCCAGCCCCCCTGCCCATGGCCCACATTGAGAAGTTGGCAGCGGACTGTATGCAGGATGTGGAGGAGGAGGAGGAGGAGGAGGAGGAAGGGCTGGAGGAAGATGCAGACCTGCTGGTGCGTCTGCCAGGCCAGTGTCCGGGGTTCTCTGGTCAACTCAGGCCTGGTGGAGGCAGGCTGAGGAGAAGCGGGTGTTCTCTGCACACGTCCCTTGCCCTGCCCACTCCTGTCTTCGTACCTATACAGTGTGACACTTGTCTCTTTTGACCTTTGGTCTGTTCTGTAGCGGGGGATTCTCAGATTTGGAGTCTCTGCTTTTTTCAAGGGTATCATCAGATTAAAGCAATGTTTTGGTAAAGGGGACTTCCAGGCATAGTGGCTGACATTGGGTAGTACTGCTGGTGGACAGGGTCCTATCATGAATGTGGTCCCGGTGCCCCCAAGCTCCTAGGACTTATTTGTCTCCCCAGACTGAACTGCAGGAGGTCCTGGGTGTGGATGAGGAGGCACCTGGCCCTGGCATCTCTGAGGAAGAGCAGGGACGGGAAAACATTGAACCTCCAGTGCAGGCAGCTGCCCTAACTGCTTCAGCCTCAGTGGTGCAGGTAGCTTCTGGAGGGGGCCCCATATGACTTCTGGGTTCCCATTGCCCTCATATGACATGCGTGTCGCATGGCTCCCATTACACAGCTGCAGGGACCCTCTTCTGGGTCCTCCTCCAGCTGTTGCCCTAAGTAGAAACTGAGCCCGGACACTTCTCCATGGCTGGCTCACCTCAAAGGTCTCTCTGTTCTCCAGACACCCCCAGAAGCCATTTCCTGCCTCCACTGATTATTTGGGCCTCTGTATTTGCCTCCAACATGGCCTCTGGCCTCTTTAGGGAGTCTTTGCCTCTCACCTTGAGGTTTTTAGGCTTTTCTCCTGAAGTCCCAGAGCTCCACGTTTTGGGGCAGCTGCCTCTCAGAAGAGAATGGCAAGGGCCTAGCTGGCCCTGGAGTGGCCAGGCCCTGAACCAAATTCCTTCCAGGCTGGAGAGCCCCGGCTGCAGGTTTTGCTGGAGGAACGGATTCGCAACTACCGGGAGGCTGCGGCCAGTGCCAAGGAGGCAGGTGAAGCTGCCAAAGCCAGGCGCTGTGAGCGTGGCCTGAAGGTGAGTTGGGCCTGGCCAGAGAGCAGGGCTGGGGGCGTGAGACTGTGGGGGAAGTGGCCCGTGGAGGGGAGGCCTCCTCACCAGCCCTGTGGAGCTGATGTCTGGCCTGTCTTCTGTTAGGGGTCCAGGCTAAGGTGGCTGGCTGGGTTTCTGGACTGATTCTCTCCCTCAGATTCTGGAGTCCCAGCTAGCGGCTGTGAGGAAAGGCAGGAACATCAATGAGGATGAGATCCCACCACCAGTGGCCTTAGGCAAGAGGCCCCTGGGTCCCCAGGAAGTAGCCAACAGGAGCCCTGCAGCAGAGACCCCAGCACCTCCTGCTGTGGAGCCAGGTATCTGAAGGCAGCCAAATGCCAGCTAGTCCCCAGTGTCCTAGGCCACGGCCTGCCTCCCTGACCTGCCACTGCCTGTGACCATTGGTCATCCCTTCCTCAAGAAGTCCTTAGGCTTATGAGACCTGGGGTCTTGGGAACCTAAAGCAGGCACCTCTTTTTTGACCCTTGTGCCCTTTCTGGTGGGGGTTTTGTTTCCCTGTAGACAATCTTTCCCAACCTGAGACAAGCCTCCCAGGCAGCCCTGGCATTTCTGCCCCATCTGATTCAGACCCGGACCCGCGAGCTCTGTTGTCATCCCGACAGAGAGAGTACAAAGTGGCTGCCCTCCGGGCCAAGCAGGCTGGAGATCTGGACCGTGCTCGAGAGCTCATGAGGATTGGGAAGGTAGGACATGTGGTTCTGAGGCCCTGGCTCCCCACCCCTTGTTTTACAGTTGGGGGAGACTGGGGTTCAGAGGGGAAGCTAGGCGAGGCGCCAGGCATGAGACTGGCCTAAGGGGAAATTGTTTCAGTCCAGACTTGTGGGTTTCCCTGGTTTATGTCACATCTGCTTTTCTTGATTCTGCAGAGATGTGGTGCTGTCCTAGAGGCCCTGGAGAAGGGGCAGCCTGTGGACCTGAGCACCATGCCCCCAGCAACTGAGGGTCAGTGTGGGAATTGTGAGAGGATCTGCTCGGGCTGGGGAGGAGTACTAAGGCTGGCCAGGCACCCCCACCTGCACTCTGCTCTGGGTCTCCCAGGTCTGAAGCCCCCCCAACACACGTCTCAGGCCCCCACAGCACCGTTACTCAGTCCACCAGCTGTGGAGCAGGTGCAGCCAGTGATGGCCTGTGACGTCCCAGCAACCCCAGGTAGGACAGGGTGGTTGGGGGACCTGGTATGGGAACCTGGCATGAGCAGGCAGAGCTGATGTCCTCTGCTTCCTCCCTTCAAGTGGCTCCTGCTGAGCCGCAGACTGTGCTGGACGCCCTTCAGCAGAGGCTCAGCAAGTACCGTGAGGCAGGGCTGCAGGCCCGGGGCAGCGGGGACGAGCGCAAGGCCCGGATGCATGAGCGCATTGCCAAGGTGGGCCTGCAGCCATCTGCGCTGCCTGTCAGGCCTCCTGCTCTGCTGACTGTTCTCCGTTTCTGTGGAGTCTTTGTCTGTCTGTCTGTATCTCTTACTGCCTTGGGGCTCTTTTGTTCCCGGGCTGCTGTCTTCCATCAGTCTTCCTTTCCTCGCCTCCCTGTGTCATCGTGGGCAGTGGTCTATGGACCGCTGCCCACTGTGGTCCCTCCCTGCTTCTCTTGCAGCAATACCAGGACGCTATTCGAGCGCACCGAGCGGGTCGGAAAGTTGACTTTGCTGAGTTGCCTGTTCCTCCAGGTGAGGGGGACTTGGCCAGGGGGTTCTCTGGGAGGACTCCAGGCAAGAAGGGAGGGAGAGGTGGGTGATTTCTCATCCATATGCCGTCACCATTAGGAGCCACCCACCCCAGCCAGAGCCAGAGAAGGCTCCCAGCAGCCTTCAACTTCCCTGAGGCTCCCTGACCCCTCCCAGCTCTGTGTCTCTCTCCCTCAGGATTTCCCCCCATCCCTGGCCTGGAGCCCGCAGTAGGCACTGAGGAGGATGCGGTGGCCGCAACTCTGGCCGCTGCCCAGAAACTGGCTGCCTCAGAGGATACAGGCCCAGCAGATGAGGACGAGGACAAGGTTTGGCTGAGGGTGCAAGACGGCAGGGGTCAGTGGGGAGAAACAGCAGATGAGGGGTAAACCCAGATGCTGTTATTGTCTGTACCAGTAGGCCCAGTGAGGTAGGTATTCTGTCCTCCATGTTCTAGAGAAAAAACTTTGGTAAGGGCACCCAGCTAGGAGATAGCAAAGCTAGGATTCAAACCAAGGTCTGATTCCAGAGTGCGGGTTCCATCTCCTTTACCATGATGCCTCCTTCTTGCTGGGGAAGTTAGGTTAGAGAGCTTCAGAGGCTTCTAGCTGTGAGGTCTCTTAGTGCTCAGGAAGCAAGGCCACTCATCTCAGGCTGTACAGTGAGTGAGCGCAGTGTTAGGGAGAGGACCCAAGTCTGGGAGCTGCCGTGGCCACAGTGGAGAACAGAGTCCCTCATGGCAGCCTCCTGGGCATCTATAGGCTGAGCCGCCAACACAGGCCCCAGCGGCCAAGAAGGCAGCACGGCCTCTGGTCCCTTCAAGCCAGCCTGTGTCTGAGCCCAAGGCCTCAAGTTCTAAAGAGTCACTAAGTCCATCTGGTGAGCTGGGGACAAGCAGGGTGGAGGGGAAAGGCTGGGGGGCAGGCATGGCCCTAACCAGCGGCTGTGTCCCTTCAGTACGGGAACAGCTGGCACTGCTAGAAGCACGGAAGCTGCAGTACCAGCGGGCAGCCCTGAAGGCCAAGCGGAGCCAGGACCTAGAGCAGGCCAAAGCCCACCTTCGGGTGGCCAAGTGTCTTGAGGCTCAGATCATCCAAGCTCGAGCTGGCCGCCCTGTTGATCTCTCCAAGGTGAGTCCCACCTGGAACACTGGGACCTCTCAGGCCAGGCGATGGGGCCGACTTGACAGGCAGGGCAGTGACTAGGGCAGTGTGGGGAGGAGGTGGGATTTGGACAGGATGCGATGACAGCTGGGAGGGAGCCTTTTGGCTTATGCTTGTCTTTACAGCCTGGCCCCCAGAGAAACTGGGGGAGAGAGGAGCTGCCCGTGGTCAGAGATGATGAGGCTGGGCAAGGCCAGGGGGAGACAGAGTGTTATAGAGCGGAGGCAGAATGGAAGGCAATGATTTTCCATTGTTGGCCTTTGGGTAGAAGCTAAAGAACAGTTTAGTTTGGATTCCTGCCTTTGTTGGGCTCAGTCAAGGAGTAATCTGACTCTTGGGGCCCGAGGGGCCTTGTGACCTGGGTAGGTGCCTTCACCCTTGACGGATGAGGAGGGTGACTTCATCCTCATCCACCACGAGGACCTGCGACTCTCCCAGAAGGCTGAAGAGGTGTATGCCCAGCTACAGAAAATGCTTCTGGAGCAACAAGAGGTGAGTAGGCCCCTTGTCTATCCCTCTCCTTTCAGTGCCTACAGCCTCCCTGTGGAGAAAGACAAGGAGCTCAGCCCGCAGGGGCCGGGGTTCAAATTCTGGCTCTTCCACTTACTGGCTATGTGACCTTGGGCAAGGTGCTTCCCCTCTCTGAACCACATTTTTCTCATCTGTAAATGAAACAGCACCTTCTTTCAGGGTGGTTGTGAAGTTCCAACAACAGTGTGGAGGGGAAGGGACTTGTGGGTGGGAAGGGAGACAGATATATATGTGTCTTTATACATTTATTTAGCTTAACTGCTGCTTGTTCTTCTGGAAAGTCTGCCTTCTGAGGTGATGTTTGAATTAGGTTTTAAGAAAGTATGGCGGGGGGGGCGGCGCCTGTGTCTCAAGGGAGTAGGGCGCAAACCCCATAAGCCAGAGGTAGCAGATGCAAACCCAGCCCTGGGCAAAAACTGCAAAAAAAGAAAAGAAAGAAGGAATAGGGGTTTGCTGAGTGGATTTTGTGGAGTGGCTGTCTTCAGGAGAGGAAATAGCAAAAGCTTAGGCAGAAAAGTGTGGTGGGACTTGGGAAATGTGCCCTAGGGTTCTGCGTTGGGGCAGGAGCGAGGTGAGGCTATGGAGAAGGGTTGGAGCTTTAAGAAGACAGGCCTTGGCCGATGTGGTGGCTCGCTTCTGTAATCCTAGCACTATGGAAGACTGAGGTGTGAGGATTGCTTCAACTCAGGATTTTGAGACCTGCCTGAGCAACAGTGAGACTTCATCTCTCTAAAATTAGAAAAATTAGCTGGGTGTTGTGGCAGGTGCCTGTAGTCTCAGCTACTTGGGAGGCTGAGGCAGGAGGATCATTTGAGCCCAAGAGTCTGAGGTTGCTGTGAGCTAGGCTGAGGCCATGGCACTGTAGCCTGGGCAATAAAATAAGCCTTTGACAGAAAAAGAAGTCAGGCCTTAAATGCCAACCTGAGCAGGTTCTGCTCTGGGCTCTGGAGGCATTCTGGGTCCCTATTTTCAGAAGTGCCTGCTGTTCTCCAAGCAGTTCATGCACCAGGGCAATGTGGCTGAGACTACCCGGTGAGTGCAAGGGCTGGGTGGGGCCTGTGAGGTGGGGAGCAGAATATGAGCCCCATCTTGCTTATGTGCACACCACTCCTATCAGGTTTGAGAAGCTCGCTCAGGAACGGAAGAAACAGCTCGAGATACTGCGGCTGGCCCAGGCCCAGGGCCTCGACCCTCCCAGCCACCACTTTGAGCTGAAGACGTTCCAGACTGTGAGGTGCCAGGGCCTGAGGGAGGCAGTGGCTTTGGGCAGGAGCTGGGAGCTGAGGCTGGAGACTTCTGCCCTTTTTGTGGAGGCTTCCTGAGATTGGCCCTGCCATGGGCACTAGGGCTAGTGAAGAGTAGGACATGGTCCTTGCCAGGGAGATGCTCAGAGCAGTCTGGTTGCTGTAGAAAGAGCTTTGACTGGGAATAGAGCGAGGGTCTCAAGCGAGAGCAGTTTAGCTGCTGCTAGTTGGAACAGCATTTCCTCCCTGGACCCACCTTCCTCATTACCACTCAGGTGGGTGGGCCTGGAGAACAGATCTTGTCCCCCTACTGTCCTTCACGTTGACCTATTTCTTCCTTCTTGGCCATAGGATCTTCTCTGAACTCAACAGCACAGAAATGCATCTGATTATTGTCCGGGGAATGAACCTCCCAGCCCCTCCAGGTAAGCCCACCCAGGGAGGCTCCAGCCCTGACACTGCACCCCAGGCACCAGGCTCCTGGCTGCTCTGGCTCCTCACTGCCCTTTCTTCTCACAGGGGTGACCCCTGATGACTTGGATGCTTTTGTTCGTTTTGAGTTTCACTACCCTAACTCGGTGAGGTTCAGGTAGAGGGTAGGATCCTCTGACGCCCGCCTTCCGTTCCAGGACCTTGTGCTCAGCTTCTCCCCATCCCTGGGAGGCCTGGCTCTAGGTTCCTGGCCCTGTACACCTGTTTTCACAAGCTGTCCTGGCTTCTTTCTCCTGCTTTAGGACCAGGCTCAAAAAAGCAAAACAGCTGTGGTAAAGAACACAAACTCTCCAGGTGAGGGCCACACAAGCACCCTTCCCCCTCCCTCTTACTCTGAGTATGGGCAGCATTTGTAGTTCCACGATGCTTTCTGAGCTATGATCTTACTTGGTCCACTCATCTTGAGAGATAAAGGTTCTGTTAACACTCCCCTTACATAGCTGGGGGACAGGCTCACAGAGGTAAAGGGACTTGCCGCGGTCTCAGGGCAGGTGGTACAGGTAGGACTGACCTAGGAGTCCTCACTCGAGATTCCAAGTTCTGCCACTTTGTTATACTCTGCATCTAACAAGAGTAAAACCTTCTTCCAAGGCCAGGACCTAGATGCTCTGCCACCCTTTTGTGGCAGTCTCCCTAAATTGCAGGCAGAGAGATTAGAAGGGGGAGCCAGCCTGGACACCTGTCGGCACTTCATCAGGAAATCCTGGGAGCTAAGCCCCTCTTTGCCTTCTCCTCTTACAGAATTTGATCAGCTCTTCAAACTGAACATCAACCGAAACCACCGGGGCTTCAGGAGGGTGATCCAAAGCAAAGGAATCAAGTTTGAAATCTTCCACAAAGGGTGAGCCTCCCGTCAGTCACACTGCCAGGGAAGATCATTTCCATCCCTACCGCCCCCTTCCTCCTCTGCTTTACTGCATGAGCTCAGCTGGGTCTGCCCAGTACAATGCTCCGCTACCTCTTGGCTCCCCAGATCCTTCTTCAGAAGTGACAAGCTGGTTGGCACAGCACACCTGAAACTGGAGCGGCTGGAGAATGAATGTGAGATCAGAGAGATCGTGGAGGTAGGACCCTGGGGGCAGGAAAGCCGGAGGACTTGTGTGGGAAGAGCCCATGGCCAGTGAAATTCTGCAGTAGGTTTTGTGCCTTTCCTAACAATTGCTCACAAGTGTTCTGTAGGGTAGGAGGCCTCTTGTCCTCCCAGGTGGAGAGGTCTGAGAAGTTTCATGGAGGAACCCAGCAGACTGCAGTGAGTCTGTACTTAGGAATGAGCCCTCAGAGAGCTCCTCAGGCTTCCATGAACTCGGAGAATTACACAAGGACTCTGAGCTTGCTTCTGACAAATGAGGATATTTAGGCCAGTAAGGAACGGGGTTACTTAAGCTTGGGCAATGTGTCCTTGGCAGAGTTAGGTCTGCTCCTGACACCTCTGTAGGCTGGTGCCTTTCCCACAGAACACAGCACACCTGCCCCCGCTTGTGTGGGGCTGCTGTTCTCACTGGGCTCCTGGTCAGTATTAATAAGGTGGTCAGACCTTTGGGGCCTGTTGCACTACTTTGCTCTCCAGCTGCCCACTCCTGCCCAGAAGAGGGAGTGCTGTGGTCAGTGGGAAGGAGCCCTTGGCCTGGGTTCTAGATCTTTTTTTTGAGACAGAGTCTCACTGTTTTGCCCTAGGTAGAATGCTGTGGTGTCACAGCTCACAGCAACCTCAAACTCCTGGGCTTAAGCAATTCTTTTGCCTGATCGGCTATTTTTGTTGTTGTAGTTGTTAGTGTTGTTAGGCAGGCCTGGTGTATGTAGCCGGCACCCTGACCACAGAACTATGGGCACTGAGCCTGGGTTCTAGTTCTGACTGCCACTGAGTCATCCACTTCTCTCTGGTCCATTTATCAAGGTTTGGGGGTGGGCTCGGGGCTTTCAGGCTCCTCTTGGGAGGTAGTGTTTCTTCCAGGAGTTGCATAGGGATTGGGGGGAAATGGAGTCAGCAGAGCTCTAGGTTTCCCACTTTGATGATAGCGCCAATGCTTATCTAGGTTTATATGTGATTCTTATAACACTTACCTCAAACTATCACTGCCACCAGCCGGGCGGGGTGGCTCATGTAATCCTAGCACTCTGGGAGGCCAAGGCAGGTGGATTGCCCTGAGCTCAGAGGTTCAAGAGCAGCCTGAGCCAGAGTGAGACCCTATCTCTACAAAAAGAAAAAGAGGTCGGGTGTTGTGGTGGACACTTGTAGTCCCAGCTACTTGGAAGGCTGAGGCAAGAGAGGGCCACAAAGTGAGAATATGTCTCAATAAAGAAATAAAGAAAGGAAAAAAGAAAAGAAAATTAAACCCATCACAGCCACGTCCACACAGCAGGAGGGGAGGGTCGTCATGAATGGAAGCTCCCGTGTTAACAACATAGGACTCCTCAGCTCCTCTCACTTCTTTCCTGGGAGTACAGGGACCGGCCTGCTCCCAGCTGTCCTCCTCTCCATGGTCTTCACAGGTCCTGGATGGAAGGAAGCCCACCGGAGGGAAGCTGGAGGTGAAGGTGAGGTTGCGGGAGCCTCTGAGTGGCCAGGACGTGCAGGTGGTCACTGAGAACTGGCTGGTGCTGGAGCCCAGGGGCTTGTGAGGTGGGTAGCTCTCTAGGGCCTCGAACCTCTGCTCCTGCTTTCTGCCAGGGCCCTTTAGGGACCCTCCTCTTATTCAATTCACATTTGAGAAGAAAGCCAGGGAGTTCCTCATTATAAGGGAGGCCACGCTGTTGGGTAGGGTTCATGAGTTCTCAGGAGAACTGGGGTGGAGGGTAACCTTCCAGGATTTGAGCATCTGAGGAAATCTAAAATCTGTTTTCTCTGCACTTAGACTGACTGCCTGTGCTTTGCACCTCTGAGCAGCAGATGGTCAGCACTGGGAGAAGCAGCCAGCAACTATGCAGGAGCTTGCTTGTCCCACTTTGCTGCCTTTGAAAGTTTGTACATAAGAGACGCTGCTACGCAAGCACCAAAGATCTGTTGAACATGTGCACTAATGACCTCGACCCTGGTCTTTCCTGTTACACAGAAACAGGCTGGCCTCTAGGAGCCCCTTTCCTCCTCGCTCCCCCTAATCTGGATGAAGGCAAGGATACCCTCCTTGCTCCGTGCCATGGAGTCCTGCAGCCCTTTAACTCCCGTGTAGCAAGTGTGCAGCCTACCCTGCCCCCACGTTGTACCGTTTCTGGATGTGCCTTTAAAAGCTATAACTATAAGGGATGGGAGAACTCGGGGGTGATTGGAACCTCCCCTGCTTAGGGCAGGGCAGGGTTCCGTGACTCCAGTGGGTCAGTGGCAGCCTGTCCCAGACCGCTCCTTACCCCGCTCTGCCTTGCCTGTGCCTTTGTTCCTGACAGCTGCTGCACTAGCCTTCCTGCTTCCCAGAGGACTTAGGGGAAGAGGAAAGTTATTTTTGGTACTACTTGATGGGAAGTAAGGGGAAGGTCATATCTTGGGTTTGGTCCAAACACCTAAGATAAAAGACTGTTAACTTGAAGAGAAGAAAAAAAAAAAAATATATATATATATATATATATATACATATATATATGTGTGTGTGTATATACATATATGTAAAATAAAATTTTACGTAGCAAATTTTACTTAGGAAACTAGGTCTAATTCTTAGTACAGATTTTACAGTCTGCACACAGAGTGACCACCAAAGACATAAACAAAAGCCTCACTGTGCTTTTTAAAAGCCACAGTAGCACCAACAGTTGTTACTGACAGACACTGCTGCTATGGCTTTGAGAGGGGACGTGGAAAGTGTTTCCTCATCAGCTGATCACCTGGGGATTTTTAGTTCTCTGTAAGAAATTCTCCTTTGGCTTTGTTTATCCGAATGGATGGAGACAGAGGGATTTATAGTGGTAAGTAGTTGTAACAATAATCAAAATAAATATTCTACATCTCTTAGAAATAAATTCCCCATCTTTCTTGAAGCATTAACTTCAAGGTCAACAAGGCACTCCTCATGATCTTTTTCTTTTTTTTTAATTTTTTTTGCAGTTTTGGCTGGGGGCTGGCTTGGTTTGAACCGGTCACCTCTGGCATATGGGGCTAGCCTGTTACCCTTCCTAAGGTGGCCCAGGGAAAACAGTAGCCCTACTCCTTTGAGCCACAGTTGCTGCCCCTCGTGATCATTTTTAAAAAGCTGTAAGTGAAGCAAATACATTTGGCTTACTGATGATAGTGCATAAGTATGAGCTCAAGGGTAAAGTTTGTGCTTTTTTTAGGGGTAACAAGACTGGACCGTGCTTCCTTGCCCTTAAGAGCAGAGCTTTTAGTGGGTCACAAAGCAGGAACTGTATATACAGGTGACTCCCTCCCTCCCCCCAAGAATCCTCTGGCCAGGTTTGCTTACCTATCCCTACTAAGCTAGGACGCAGATGTGAGTTAACTCTGAATTGTAGTGTCAAGCAGTCATCTAGAAAAGGAGGGCTGTTACCCTTCAGAAGGTGGCCCCGGGAAAACAGTAGCCAAATGGTTTCTCAATCAGCCTACTCTAATCCTTAGGGTATGCACCAACCCAGTGTGCTAAGAGGGTTGGGGGTCACTGTGATTAGTCTTGAAATTGCCACTCAGCCCTGGGAATTTCTAGATTCAGGCCTCTGCTGGACACACTTTTTCAGTAGGAAGTTTTCTATGGCTCTGGCTCCCAAGATTTCCTTTTGCAACCCATTTGTCAGCTTCATTGCTCTTTGCTTTTTGAAAAGCAACCTCCACGCTGAGGCAGGCAAGACAAAGCCTCCCACTGGGCTCAGAGACTGAAATTCTTAAAAGGCCTTTGTTGTAGCTTAGGCAGCATGGGTCACTGACAGTGGGTGGAGCCTGCCCAGCTTCATCTTGTCCTAAGATTTATCCAAATACAATCACCAGTGAAGATTAGACTCATGGGCAGGTGGGAACCAGCTATAATCCAGAGCATTTAAAAATTTTCAGTTCTCTTTGTGATAAAAGTACAGGGGTGGGAAATTGCCATGTCGGAAAGCTGCAGTAATGTGTTGTAATGAAATAAGGCTGCATTCAAGAAACTTCAATTAAAATATACTTAAACATGTACATTATTTTGTAAAAGTCTTATTATGTAGCAAATTTCAAAAAATGAAAACTATTTGTTCATTTAAAAGTTGACATTTGAATGGATTTGTCGGGTCTTGTTGGATAGCACGTTTAGTAGCAGCCGGGAGGCCCCACCATTTTACATGTTCCTCTAGATGGGTTATCAGTCACTTGTGACCTTAGGGCACCTTCATTTGGCTGAGGTAGGAGGATGTAGATTCTTGCTTTGGTTGAAAAGCAAGAAAGCATTTGGGGGGCATGTTGCTGAAGGTGTGTGTACTGTATTTTCCCGTATTTCAGTTGGATCTTTCTGTGTCATCTACTGAGTGCTCAGTGAATCCCTGCTGTAGTCCTGTAGGTGCTTTGGTGACATCAACTAGGTGAGACTAAATGTTAATTTGAGTGTGATGTCATGATCTCAAAGTCAGTGAACCTTTCATTGTGTTCCCCAATTAATAGGTCTCTAACAGTTATGCGTTCGTCACTTGATTCACATACATCAACCTGCTCATCAATGACCTTTGTTAACTGGGGAAAATGTTCATCCACATTTCCTTTTAAAGAAGTGTTTTGAAAAATGATAGTTTTTAAAATGCTTGAATTTTTTGCCACATATCACATACAGACTGTTTTACTTTGCAAAGAAATTGTCAAGTTGTTTTGACATGGTGTAACACAGCAATGCTGCATTCCTGTGAAATCTTTTAGTCATTCACATTGCTATTTCTGTTCTTCATAAAATTTAGCTATTCTTATAGAGATAAAATTTTGGCTAACACCTGTCCCTGTGGTCGCCAGTGCACTTCAGAATGATATGGCAAATCCAAGCTGAAATCATTCAGCTTTAGAATGTTAGGAAACTGGTGATGCATTTGCATGATAGAGTTAATAGTATTTATGACTTGTCAAATGTTACTTAAAAGAGTAGCGTTAGCACAAGAGATTTTGCTGATGCAAGACACAATGAAAAGAAATGAAAGCATTTTGATCTGATAATACTTTGATCTGAGCAATAAACTTCATGTTTTCCTGTCATGGAAGGTGCACCATCTGTACATGAAGTTTACCAAATTCAGTCCAACTTCATGACATGTTTCTTGGAGATACTTATTACCTGTGTTCTGTTTTCAGGATTGCCCAAAGTGAGTAACTCTTTATATCAAAGAAAATCTAGTATGATCCAAAGGAAGTCTAAAACCTGCACCAAGTCAGTAGTATCAGTTT
>CAUYQV010107506.1:0-14869 GCA_963574575.1 Galagoides demidoff
AAGGGAGTCTCTTCAAATATACTGAAGAAAATGTGACTACTTTTGACATTTTTTTTTTGCAGGTTGGCATCCACCTTAATGAACAGAATAAACACCAGTGATGTGAAACCAGAGGCCCAGCCACAAAATCATACACAGACAGAAGAAGGCTACAGATTGCACTCAGGAAAGAATGCACCAAAGACATTTGCATTTATTTTTTTTAAAGCAAATGACAAAGACCCAGTATACCAGCTTTACTTTTTAAACCTAAGCTTAACATCACATATTTAAACAACTGTCGAAACTTACTAAGATGCCAGCATTCATGCACAGCTAGAAAACATCCTAATAGTAAACCAGAAATGGGCTAATATCTTTTCCTACTAAATACTGAAAAAAACTGAAATTATTTCTGTAGAAGCTTCATCCTGTGGTATTAACTTCACAGCAGGCTAACGCTACTTGGCTCACATTTCAGAAACGGTGGAAAAGCAGGTCCATGCTGTTGTTAGTGCACACTCTGTTCTACCACTACTGAGGAGTCAGGGCTCACCTGGAGTACGTTTAATAAAAAAGCGAAGTACATACAGAAATTTACAACAATTTTAAAGACAAATAAATGTTCCTACTATGTGGTCCCAACAGTAAACTCAAAAGTCTATGACAAATATGGCTCTGATGAGCGGTTTATAAATACTCAGATTAGGTACAGTGATACTGAAAGTCCAGTTCATTTGAAATCTTCAAAAAAAGTTCTTGTTAATCCTCAAATGGTGCTTGTTACAGTTAACATTTCTGTTAAATGCGTGCCTTGAGTCATTTGTTAGAAGTCTATCAAACAGTTTATTATGGTAACATTTCTATGGGGGAAGGAAGAAATAGTTATATGATTTTTCATTCTTAAAAGTATGTTCTAATTTTTTAGGATATATTTGATGTAGGATCACTTATGGACAATATACCTGATAAAGTTTTGCAGTGATTAAGGTCTGAGCAAAAATAAAGGCATTTCTTTTGTTTCTCAATCTGTAATACTTCATCATCGCCGTAGGTAACCAGAATTCTGGCCTTAAAAGAGTATTAATTAAACCAGACTTTGATTGCATTAAAAAAAAAAAAAAAGAAAAGAAAAGAAAGGAAAGGAAAGGGAGACTGCAGACAGATGTCTAAGATAAAACTTAAGCAATAATTAACCCCACCCCATGTCTCAGAATGTGACCACAGGGAAGATAGGGCCTTTAAAGAAGTAATTAAGTTAAAAAGAAGCCACTAGGGTGGACCTTAATCTAATCTGACTGGTGTCCTTATATAAAAAAGAGATTATTTCACCCAGGAAAATACCAGGAGTGGGCCATGCGAAAAGGCAGGATTGCCAATGCACAAAGGAGTGGACCATGTGAAGAGGCAGCAAGAGGTCCTCCATCTGCAAGTCAAGAGGCTTCAGAGGAAAACAACCTTGCTGAGACTTGAACTTAGGCTTCCAGCCTTGAGACTGAGAAAATAAATTTCTGCTGTTTATTCCACCCATTCTGTGGTATTTTATCGTGACTCATCAGGAAGGTATAAAGGGAAAGCAACTAAGGGATGGCCCTGGAGAAGTCAACTCAAAACTTGCTGTGATAGTAGTAAGCTTCAGTGTCATAAGATCATGTCAGAGGAAGAAGAATGAAGATGGGTAGAGGAGGCCAGCTGGCAATTAAAGACATCTCCTGAACTAAGGTTGTGAGCACAGATAGGGTAAGAGGTTTAGAAATTCTGAGAGGTAAAAAAGGTAGAAATAACAGGATTGAGGGATTGAGCTCACATGTCTAGCAGAGGTACAGAAGAATTATAGAACCCAATGGTAATATCATTTTCCAAAGTAGAAAATAAAGGAGATAAAGGAAGGAAAGGGGTTTTTTTGTTGCTGTTGCTTTTTTTGTTTTGTTTATTGTTGGGGGTTTTCAGGGGTGGATGTTTTTGCTGGTAGATAGTTACAGAAAATAATTGAATCACAGTAGGGTGACTGATACAAATGAACACATTATAAAAGTAAAAATAAAATATTATATAGCAATGTAAGAAAACAATGTAAGGAGTGTCTTAAGGCAGTATGCAATTAAGTACAAATGCTTAGTTTTTTAAAAGCCTATGACTATGGAGAAATGGGATTCCCTAAACTGGAAGATAGAAAAAAAAGATTCTTAAATATTGAAGCTGGTTTCGTAGGGAATGAGAGGTTGAATGGAGAGAAAGAGAAAATACGTAAAGATAAAATGGACCAAGTTATCATGGAAGTGGATATTCATGCACAGGAAGTGAAAAAGAAGTTGGGCAAGATCAATAATGGTAAGAATATCATTGGAAGTACTTTTGAAACTAAATCTGAGTAAAAATCTTGAATTCCGAGATAAATGTGGGGATTTTAATTATCCTGACTACACTGGGGAGTTAGCTTGAGCCATCAGTGACTTTGTGACTTAAAAAATATAGTAGTTTATTTCTCCGGTAGGAAAGAAGTCTAGGGGTGAGAAGTTCAGGGTGGATGTAGAGGCTCCAAGCTGTTCTATGTTGTTGTTCTGGTAGATATGACTTCTCTTCCTCAAAGTTATTTTCTAATCCAAGAATTCAGTAGAAACTTCTGCAATCAAGTAGAAGATAAAAGTAGGTAAAAAGGCAACATTAAGAATGTTTCACACATCCCTCTGCTTCACTTGAGAAGCCTAAAAAGAAAAAAAAGAGAGAGAGAGAATATCCCACACAATATTTCTGCCAACATATCTTCACCCTGATTTTAGGCATTTGGTCACCAGAACTGTAGCACAGTCTGAATAACTGTTTCTTCTAGCCATGCTGCAATATGTCCAGCCAATAATTGGAAATTTTCGTTGAGAGCTAAATGGAAAATGAGGGTTCAAGATAGAGGCTTTCTATTCTCTGCTACCGGTTATTTTTGACTTAAATTCATTTTCTCAGAATAATTTTATGCATCTCCTTATTGTCCCTAAATTCTCAAGGTATTTTTTTCTTGTTGTATTCTTTTAAATTATAAATCTTTGTTCTTCTCGCCAGAATTTGATCTTGCCTAAATCATTTCAAATATTAATATATTCAAATATTTTAGTTGTTCATGCCTTTGGTTTTGCACATGCACAAGTGTGAAAATAGATAAAAAAAAAGTTTTCATCCATAAAACATGATTATATCAATAATATAAACAGAAGTCTCAAATAATGAAATCTTCATGCAATGATGCCACATGAAATACTGTGGTTGACAAGAGTACAAAATAATACAAAAGAAAATGCTTGTCATCCTAAAAATGTATAGCCTCCAAAATATTTTAACCAATAAAAAATTCTGTAATTTTCATTTTATGCCTCCTAGTAGGATAATTCTGAAGAAATTCTTTCTAAATTTTTATTCTAAAGCCTGTATGATAGTGTAAAAATTTCATCATTAAATTGAATGTTGTATAACATACTTCAACCCTTTGCCAGTTGTTGTTTGGTTTTCTAAAGCTTTGCAAACAACAAGAAGACAAAGTATAGCTTCTATTCCAAGAAGTATACTGACAGTAAGATGAATGTGAGTCTTTCTGAAAGAGTGCCAATGCTCAAGTGTTCTTAGAGGAGAGATAAAGCAACATAGCGAGAGACTCACTTGCTAACTGTGTTGACAAATTTCAACAAAGTCTGACCCACTTGCCCAATGCAGTAGCTTTTTGGAGAGAAAAATAAGAGTGCATGGTAAAATTTTAGTAAATGTACTATACTTATTTTTCTGGGATACAAGGAGGTTTTTTTGGTGGTGATTGTTTAATCTCTTGGGTAAGTACTTGCTTTAGCCTCTCAAGCAAGTTGAACAACAATATCATACAGACCACTTCTGTTCCTTTGTTTCACAATGTAGTTCAAATTTTTGAATTATCACATGATTCACAAATTCTTAAATGATAGGCAACCTTATTACTAAATAAATTATGATTTGCTCTTTCTTTCCTCCATCAAAATAAACCAATATTTTGTTTATTGTTTAACAAGGCCACAGAAAAGAAAAAACACAAGCATAGCCTAGCAAGGGAGGTGAGAGGGAAAGGAGAGGGGAGGGAGGAGGAGGGAGAGCCAATAGCAGGATCTCACCTGACATGCTTACATCCTTGAAGAGAGGAGGGTATTCAACACGCATCCTGGGTGAAGGGCTCAACTACAATGTGAACTTTACCTTAGAAATGAAAACAATGTAACCTAAACATTTGTACTTGCATGTTAATCTGAAATAAAATAATAATAACAACAACAATGACAATAAGACAATCAGACCTCTCTAGCAGTGCTCAGATTACTTCTACCTAGACTGTGTTATGGGATGGGATGTGAGGGAGGGGGGCGAGTGTTTGACTCTGTGAAATACAGAACAATCTCAATTATCTGGAAATCATTTAACACTAATTATAGTATTTAAATTATACAATATTGTGTTTTGGCATACATATTCATAGTGAATTGATTGCTACACCTGAGCAAATTAACATACTCATCTCACTCCTCATAGTTACAGTTTCTTTCTTTCTTTCTTCCTTCCTTTCTTTCTTTCTTTCTTTCTTTCTTTCTTTCTTTCTTTCTTTCTTTCTTTCTTTCTTTCTTTCTTTCTTTCTTTCTTTTCCTTCTTCTTCTTCTTCTTCTTTTTTTTGGTAAAAGCACTTGAAATCTACCCTGGCAGGGAGGGGAAAGGAGATGAGGTTATGTTGGTCAAAGTGTACAAAGTTGCAGTTATGTTAGGTAAAAAGTCTAATGTATAGCATGCTGACTATGTTAACCAAAATTTTTAAACAAAATTATACTATATTCTGCTTCTTTGACAGGAATATTAGGAAGAAGGTCCATGGCCCTTGTTCTAAAAAAATGTAATAACGTAATCTTTTTATAAGAATATAATAGGTAACATAAACTATCACCCATAACAGAAGCTGCAATCTTGAAAAGAATTGTCTAACTATATGTCCTCCCGTTCTTTAACCTATCTTCCTGTCTTCCCACAGCATCATCTTAACTTCCACGTTCATCATTTGTTTTCCTTTTTATATTGTTTACATTTACATATGGTCTAAAAGATAATTCATTTGTTGAATTTTATGGAAAAAGTATCCTGGTATACTTAACCCCCCCCCTCTTTTTTTTTTTTTTGAGACAGAGCCTCAAGCTATCCCCCTGGGTAGAGTGCCATGGCATCACAGCTCATAGCAACCTCCAACTCCTGGGCTCTAGCGAGTCTCCTGCCTCCGCCTCCCAAGTAGCTGGAACCACAGGCGCCTGCCACAACGCCCAGCCATTTTTTGGTAGCAGCCGTCATTGTTGTTTGGTGGGCCCAGGCTGGGGATTCGAACCCACCACCTTAGGTGTATGTGGCTGGCGCCTTAGCCGATTGAGCCACAGGCGCCGAGCCGGTATACTTAACCCTCAAGGGACTGTATTTTCTATGTATTGCTACATTGCATATCTCATATCTCATGTGCTGTATAATGGTTCATTTCTTTCAACCACTGTTTTATGTGAATATAACACAATTCATCTACTCTTCCACAATGAACATTTTTGAAGAATTCTATCATGACCAATCTTGTATATGTTCCCTGCTGTATCTGTACAAATGAAATTGTTCGGTCATCCAGGATATGCCTTTGAATAATAGAATACATTTGTACAAATTTACATTTATTACAGCAATGTATAAAATATCATCTGGGTATATAGCATCTCCACTATGAAGTTGTTGTCAGATTTTTAAATTTTTATAATCAAAAGGGTATAAAATGGTACTTTCACATAGGATTTGTTTACATTTTTGTGATTGACTTCTTATTCTTGACATGTCTGTATGTTCATCTGTCTTTCTTATTCCCTCTTTTGTGAAATGCCTGTGACTCTTGCCCATTGTTTAGTGGGTTGATAGTACTCTTCTTTATGATTTGTAGGAGTTTTTCATACATTATTAGTCTGCAAAACACAAAAAGATTTTCATTTGTAATTGTATCATGAAACGATCATGATAAAATGACCCGGGCTCAAAAAGGAACTAAACTTCTAAATAGGATAACTCCTCCTCTTTTATGGGTTAAAGAAACCAATGCCACACCAAATATTGTGCTATTGCATCTTTCATATTTACCTGAGAGATAATCAAAGAAAGATTAGTGCTGTAATAACTAGAAATCAATAATTTCCATTAGCCAACTCAAGCAAGAAACATGTACAAATGCTCAAAATATCCATGATTGTATCTGTACCTTAAGAATATAGGCACCATTACACTCAGTCATACAATGACAACTTTTCCCTCAATAAAACATCTTCAGAAAAGAGATATGTTTATCACTTCTACAACACAACAGAGCACTGCCTTTATCACTGCCTGTTATGAAAAGTATATCCACTGAAGTATACCAACAACATAGAGGAAAATTTGAAAACAGCATTGATGATTTTGTGCCATTTACAACAACCATAGCAATATAAAGGACATTGTGTCAAGTACAGATTTGGATATTGCAATAAAAACAATGATATCTTAAATACTTTTTTCTGGGCCATTAGCTTTCAGTGTTTTGAGAACTAGTCTGAAAAATAGTGTACTAGAATTCTACTTCTAAAAACTCAGTTGTTCATACAATTTAAGGACATCTCAAAATTGTTCCCTACACATCCATTGCCTTGCATGCCTAAGGTCTTTCTGCATTTTCATACCTCTTGTTGGTTTCAGACTTACCTAGTTAGTAATATCAATTTCTCACAAAAATTCTGACTCTATAATACAAACAATATTAAGCTTTGTAATAGTTTTGTTTATTCACTATCTTAATACTTTAGGACGTGATTTATGCATACATATGAAGAAGAGTCAATTTTTTTAAGAAAACATTAAGTGGGAAAAAATTACATAGTTTCCATGCTTTTAAATGAAAATTCAAAATCAGCAAACATTAATTTCTCTGCCTTTTATAGCTGTGGATCATTTAACATATGGGTAACTTCCTGATTTGTTAAAGAAAAGAGTTATTTTTTTCCCATTCTACCTTTATTTCACTGTTTAACTAAAATAATTGTAATAACTATCCTCCATTTTTAAAACTATTCAGTAAAATAGTCTATTCTTACTTTCTTTTGTTTGAAAATAATATGCTTCCTTTTGGGAATGCAAATGCAAAAATATTTTCTGAAGACATCTCTGCCTTTCCTTTTCTTTTTTCTTTTTCTTTGTTTCTTTCTTTTCTTTTCTTTCTTTCTTTCTTTCTTTTTTTTTCTTGAGACAGAGTTTTCTGTCACCCTGGAAGGCATATAATGTCTTGGTATCATAGCTCACAGCAACATCAAAATCCTGGCTCTTGGGCTCAAGAGTTCCTCTTGCCTCAGCCTTCTCTGTAGCTGGGACTACTGACACTCACCACAACACCCAGCTACTTTTACTATTTTTTTTAGTAGGGCCAGGGTCTCCTGCTCTTGCTCAGGCTTGTCTCAAACTCCTAAGCTCCAGCTATCACCCTACTCAGCCTCCCAGATGCTCAGAGTCCCTGCCTTTCCTGATGGAATTAAGTGTGCTCATCATGAGTTACCTCTATAACTTACTCAGGCACCTGTTATTCTTGACAATTAACTGTTAGAATATACTTGCGTAGATGTCTGCCTCCAAGACTGGGTTGTCTCCTGAGCTCTGTAAAGGCAGGAATAGTAATACGTGTCCATATAGTCATTTCTCCAGTTTCCAGAAAAATTCATGACACATATTGGATGCTTACTAAATATTTACATGATATTAAATGCTTATTAAATATTTAACCAAATGAATGATTAACTGCTATGTTACAATTAGATTTGTTTCTAGCATTCACATATATATACAGTGCTGGCTATAAATATCTATATATATAAAGATAATACTGGCATTCTTTATTTTCATAGGAAGAATTTCTCATGATCAAAGTTCCCTCTGTTGTAACCAATCATATAAATAACCGATGTTGATGTAAAGGATAGCCACACACTATAGGAAAAGCCTTAGGCCTCGTGATTGTACTGACTAACTTTCACATGGTTACAGCAATTTATGAACTGATAAATCTTGCAATGGTTTCCAGTACCATTAAAACTGAGAAGATTTCTTTTCAATTCTTATAGTTTATAATTTCCTTCTCTTGCAGTATTTATTGTGGATAAGTTCAATCAACAAAATGGCAGGGCTTAAAAATGATATATTTAATTATATACAGCACTACTAGTGCTTTTACACATTTGAGTAGGCAGAATGATATCGTGTAAGTGGAATTTTTCAAAATCTAAGTAGAGTCTGTGTAAGATATCCCTATTTTGCTTTTAATCAATCCTGTCAACACCTTAACGATTCAATGAATTAATTTCTTTTCTTTTATACTGTCCATCTATCTGTTCTTTTCGTTCAATAATTTAATTGTAATCCATTTCTAATTGTCTTTCCAGTTCTTTTTAGCTGTTTGGTCTCCCTCTACCTCCAGTAGAGCTATGTGTGGAATATCAGCTTCAGGTGTAAACAGATTTTAATTTGTTAGTACATTGAATTACATTGCAAAGCACTTTTAAATGCAACTTTACAACTGCCTTTGGAAAACTCTGAGAAATCATAAAGGACCTGAAAAAGATTCAAAAGGAAGTTAGCAAACCATAGGAAACCATAGTTTCCAACCATAGGAAAAATAGATTTTTTTCTAATGATTTAAAATAAAATTTACAAAATATAAGACTCACTAAACATGTACATTTATCTAAGAATGGGTTAACACGTACTTATAAAAGAATATATTATAATAACTTGGAGAAGAGGCTGGTATAGTAAATTAAAATAATAAAGATATGCTTTACTTTTGTTTGAGACATCTCTCTGTCACCTGGGCTAGAGTGCAGTGGTATAATCATCGCTCATTGCAAAGTCAAACTCCTGGGCTCATGCAATCTGCCTGCCTCAGCCTCCTGAGTAACTGGGAATACAGGTGCATGTCACCACACCTAGATTATTTTCCTAAATTTTTAACGACAGGATCTTGTTTTGTTGCTCAGGGTGGTTTTGAAATCATGTGCTCAAGTGACCATCCTGCCTCGGCCTCCGAAAGTGCTAGGATTATAGGTGTGAGCCACCTAGCAGTATATTTAACTTTCAAAAAAAGCAATTCTATTGACTTCCTTTGGGATAAAATGGTGAAATTTTGTCTGGATTCAAAAACTGGTGGCATCAATAAACTCAATGTGTTTTAACACCTAATATAAAACTGATCAGTGGGTTCTAGTGAAGTGATTTGAATCACTGTCCTTGGCTTTCTGTTTTCTTTAGATTCCATCAATGCCCTGGATAAAAACATATGAAGGATACAAATGACATAAAGCTGAAAGGCTCTGCTAATAAAAATAAGGATGGAATCTAGCATGAAATGATTTGGTAATTTCTTCATTTCTTTTGAATTTCAGTCTATCCTATATGCTAAAAACGTCAAATACATAGGGAAGAAATGCCTTGGCAAGTTTTTTACTGGAAGGGACATCTGTGTTTACTCTGATGGGTGATGTGATATGGTTACAACACATTTAATATATTCTTAAATTGCTTTAGAGGGAATATAGATTCAAGTTTACACAAAGTAATAGCTATAGAAAATATGGTGCTACTCAGAACACATTGGAATTGCTTTGTTAAATTATTTGCTTTATTTTTGGATGTACAGTGTCAAAATAGATCTATGCAGGGGAAGGTAACCAACGGTGCACGAGAATCTAAATATCATTCCATAGATAGAATAACTGAAGAGTTTCATTTAGCATTACAAATAATATAACATACACTAATTTTCTGAAAAATGAATAAGTTTTATATTACTTAAAAAGAAAGAATGTAAAGATTCCATGATACAGTCAGTTTTAGGAACATGATATGCATAAAATGAAAGGGTTTTTTACTATAGGACATCTGAAATTTTACTAAGATGCTTGGTGACTTTTTAAGGAGTTTATAGAATGAACTATTTTTCCTGGTTATTGGATCATGCAACACCACAAAATGCCTTTTTAAAAACTCTGCTTACTTGCTTGCTCTCTCTATATATGTACATACGCACACACACAAACACACATTGTAAGAAGAAATGATAGTTACAGAAGCAGCAAGTTTGTGCTACATCTGTACCAGGGAGAGAATCAGCAGTGTACAATTGTAATTAAATGGCAGTCAAAAGTAAATTAAGACTGGCTTAGCGCCTGTGGCTCAAGCGGCTAGGGCGCCAGCCACATACACCTAAGGTGGTGGGTTCGAATCCCCAGCCCGGGCCTGCCAAACAACAATGATGGCTGCAACCAAAAAATGGCCGGGCGTTGTGGTGGGTGCCTATAGTCCCAGCTACTTGGGAGGCTGAGACAAGGTGACTTGCTTGAGCCCAGGAGTTGGAGGTTGCTATGAGCTGCGATGCCATGGCACTCTACCCAGGGGGATAGCTTGAGGCTCTGTCTCCAAAAAAAAAAGTAAATTAAGACAAATAAAGACAACCTTCACTTATTGTGGCATAGTTTTATGTATTATAAAACAGCTTTGTAAATGCAGTGTACAATTTTGGTTAAATGGCAGTCAACTTCACTACTATTATCTTTTCAACTTCAAGTAACACACATTAACATGTAATTAACTGTTACAGATGACACGTGGGAGCCACAGGAGAGATGCATGAATCATTGGCTTGCTGACAATATGGCACATCAAGTTTAAGCACAGATTTTTTTTTTTTTGGCCAGGTCATGTGCTAGTTACTAGAGTTCTAGATAATGAAGGTTTACCATAAGTTACCCAGCCTCAGGTATTCCTTTATAACAACACAGAAGGATCCGAGACAATTGCTTTTATTATGACTCTGTGCTCTGTTAACCATTCTTTACATTCTAGTAGCATCTTCCAAACTGCTCTTAACTGCTCTTAAGTTTCCACTTATGCCTCTCCCCCCTTACCCCTCCCTACTTTACTCCATCCTTTCTAAACACAATAACCATAGTACATTTTGAAAAGTCCATACTAGATTACACCATATCTATTCACCCCACCCTAATGTCTAGCTTGTTCTTAGATCTTCTTAGGTTCCTATTCCTCGTGTCTCCTCCTCTCAGATCTATCTTTAAATTTCACTTCTTCATAAAGGCCATTCTGATCTACTGTCTAAATATCAAACTTGCCCCCATGAAGACTTTCCTATATCTCCCTCTCCCAAGCCTAAGCCACTCTCTATGATTTTTATCTTGATTTTTAAAATGTGTTTGACATGTTTTTGGTCTTATTTCCTATAATGGAATATAAGATCAAAATGTCAGAGACTTTCTCATTATTTTATTTCTATCTCTTAGGATAATGCCTTGAAAAGCAGAATGTTAAATATTATTTTTTCAAAAAATGCATGCATAAAAACATAGTTCATTTTCTAAAAATAACTTATTTAGCAATAGATTATTTTATAATTATAAGATTACCCCAATGGCACTATATTGAATATTGCTATTATGAAGCTAAAATACAGAAAAATGGATCTTCAAGTCATATAGCATGATGATTTTTTAAAAAAAATTGATTCAGAATATAAAAGAGGCAGTTATTTATGACCCACGTTGCAACAAGTTGCTAAGGTAACTACACTATGGCTAAAGCATTTCATCACTTTAATAATTATATAGATTTTCAGTAAGCAGAACACAAGATGTATTAAGTAAGATGTATCATTGTGTAAATTACTTTGGTCTAGAAACCAAGCTGCATAGCACATATTTACAGGAGATACTTTCAAGGACATTACCTCCTAAGGATGAAAGACTAAACATGCCTAAATGTTAATAAAAATATGCCATTCATAGTACAAAGTTTTTTTCAAATTCTTATCTTTACAATTTCATAAATTGAACAATGTAAACATTAATAATTTGATCTAGAATTTTCCCTAATGCATTGTCAAGCTAAAAGCCCTTAAAATGACATTATGGATGCTTCTTTAGGGGTTTTGCAGTGTTTTTTTAGTATTTTCCTTAGAATACAAGTTGCTTAAGAGACACAGAACTTTGCTGGATGTATACGTCATGTAGTACTTATTATAATTAAGTACGTCAGCGTATGCATAGAAGAGGAATCTTGGAGGTCAGAGGAGCTTGAATACTGTAGCAAAGGGCACTTTATGACATTAGGATCTGTTAGAAGTCATGGAATTTAACTTGCCTGAGATCAGGCTTTCCTTGCCTTTTGTGGTTGATTTGACAGACAGCAGTTAGCTGGTCCAACTGCTTAAGCTCCATAAACTAGTGATGTCAGTGTTCAGTCAGATGAAATACAGAAAGTGTACATCACTAGTAGATCTTACATCATCAAATGTAAATGAGAAACAAATAGTGTTGCGTGTGTGCTCTGCCAAAGAATTCTTGGGTCCCCGGGGGAGTTAATGGTTTCCCAAGGAAACTGAGAAAACTGGGAAGCTTTAAATGAGAACTTATATTATACATCTTTCTTTCTAATTTCCTTTAAAAACATTGATTGAGACAACAATAGCAGCAGCATTTATCTTAACTGTGGTAACTAATTGCAGGATTTGGACAAATGTGATACTTAGACATCTATATACCAGGGACAGTCTCCTATTCCTCTGTTTATTTGAATTGATATTTGATTTCACACTAAAAATTGTTTGCTTATCTGCAACTCTAGAAGGAAATAAAGCCATCTTTTCATCCCAAGTGAAAAGCTCTGGAGCTTACTTCTATCGAGCACTTTTGTAGATGTTAATTCTCCACCAATAACATCTAATATAGTTAAATAATTACATTAGCAATAATCCTTTTTCTAGATAGACTTGATAATTTCCAACACAATAATGTATATTTTTTATTGGAATTTTACCAACCTCAAAGCTAGCATTTTTTTTCTTAACTTTATTTTTTTTTATTTATTTATTTATTTTTTGAGACAGAGACTCAAGCAGTCACCCTGGGTAGAGTGCTGTAGCATCACAGCTCACAGCAACCTCCAACTCCTGGGCTCAAATGATTCTCCTGCCTCAACCTCCCAAGTAGCTGGGACTACAAGTACCTGCCACAATGTCTGGATATTTTTTGCTTGCAGCCATCTTTGTTGTTTGGCAGGCCAATGCTGAATTCTAAGCCACCAGCTCAGGTGTATGTGGCTGACTCCTTAGCCACCTGAGCGACAGGCGCCGAGCCAAAGCTACCATTTTTAATTGATATTTTTACCTAGGAGAAGATAGACTCAGACTCAGTTACTAACGTATGAGTGCAAAAGCCAAAACTTAATTTATACTTTCTATCTGGCATGCATGTATGTCTGTTGAATTTCATTATTCAGGCAGTCCCCAAGTTATAAACATCCAACTTATGTACAAGTTTCATTTATAAATGGAAGCTATCACAGGAAATCCCAAATTACAAACATCCAACTGATGTGTATACTTCTAAATGGGGGCTATTACAGATAATAGATAATGCAACCCATTTGAACTTACATACAAATTCAACTTAAGAACAAACCTATAGAATCTATCCTGTTCATAACCCAGGGACTGCCTGTAGTTCCAGAAAGAAATCCTCACTTAAACACTCTCATTTTAGCCAAAGAAGTCATATTAAGTGAGAACTGAATGAGCAATTTCTCTATACTTCTTTTTATAAAATACATCATGAAGATGGCAGGCCTGTCACATTTGGTAATGAACAAGTAGCAAAGAATTCAGATAAAATGGAGTTCCACTTCAGTAACTAACCTTTGTACCTGTCAGCCATTTGGGGCCTCAGTTTTCTTACCTGTAAATTGAAGAAACCAAGTGATCTCCAAAGTTATGAATGGTCTGTTTTTTAAATAATGGTATAAATCATCAAAATACATTACTGGAAATATTGTACATATTTTATATCTTAATTTTTGATGTCATGTATGCTAAAATAATTCTGTTTAGTGGAGGCTTATATTTTCTCAAAGACTCATTTTCTCATGATTTCCAAGGTTGTAAGAATGGGCTTAACTAATTTTGTGTACTTATACAGTAGTAAGAATTATTCTCTGTTATAGACTATAGATTCTTAGATATTTTTGTTATGAGAAATTTTTATATTTTTTTCAAAAATTTTGATAACCTATTTTGACTTATTTTTTTCCCTTTGATCTAAATATTTTCACATCCAATTTTGACTAAAAATAAAAACAATTCAAATAGCAAGATTAACATTTTTGTTTTGGTTTTGGTTAATTATGTAGGACTACAAATCTTTGGTGATGTAGGTTAGTCTGCTGAATAAGATATACAGAGAAATATGAGGCCCACTTCTTTTATATACCTTCTGACAGAGCACAGTCATCTGAGTTTTAAAATTTAAATAAAAATAATTTGAACTATAAAATTCTGAAATATTTCACCAATTTAAGAATAAGAAGTAAACTATGAGTCCTATTTCTAATATTTGCAAGTAAGACCTGCATACCTACCCACTCACCACCACCACCCTACATATTTCAGCCATGCTATGCACACCTTGACAATGCCAATACTGTATCTAAAATTTGGGGAAGGTAAAATTCACTCTCATGAAGACTTTTGAAGAAGGCCTAATTGTTTCATGTATTTTGGTTTACTCCGGCATGATATTGTTGAACAGGAAGGACAGTGTCAAGTATTAGTAAAAATTTTGATTTAATTTGATTCTATGCCTAGAATCAAACAGTTAAAAATATAATGTATGTACACAATGTTTGTGTTACAGTGGAAAGAACACTGGACATGGAGACAGAAATCCTGAATTTGATGTGATGTATACATTTTAGGAACCACTTTTATATTCACATATAAATTAGAAATAGTAATGTATGG
>CAUYQV010107508.1:0-17907 GCA_963574575.1 Galagoides demidoff
AGCCACAGGTGCTGCCCAGTAATCTTATTCTATAAGAGATTTATAGACTACAATGCCACTCATTTTGTCTTTTAGCCAAATTAAGTAATTTCTCATTATGATTGTGTATATCTAGAGTTTAGGAAGTATAATTTACATAATAAAATAATAAAATTTGAATACTCATCATCGTATTGCTTAAAAGCCATAGTGTGTGTATGAATGTAGGAAGGCCCATACACACAGGTCTAGACACAACTGTAAACTAACTTATTGAGCAAATTGAATTCCAATTTAATAAATGACTTAAATAATTTGATTGTTTACATAGGTTATTAGAAGGATGAGATTTCTCAGCAGTGTAAAAAAAAAAAGAAGAAGAAGGAAGAAGTAAGGAAGGAAGGAAGGAAGGAAAGAAAGTAATTTCAACAGGAAAAGGAATTTAGGGAATAGGGGTGATTTCCTACATATCCAGGCTAGAAGGAGTGGAAACTTGATACTGAGGTTTATAAAGTGTATGCTTTGAAATAGATAGAAATTTGAGAAAATCCTTTTAAAGAATGTAAATGCACTGAAAAATTATGTAAGAAAATACAAAACCTAGAGTGAATCACAATTCTAAAGGACAATATTGAGAAGCAAGCTCCAGAAAATGCTAATTTTAACAGGAGAAAGTTAAAACTAATTAAGTTGGATTACTTTTTTCAGCTTCAAAATGTCCACAACATATAATGCCTTACTCAAACATAAACAAGAAAGAGCCAGAGAAACTGGGAAATGAATGACTTTTTAAATATGTTTTGGAAACTGAGATCTAGGAGAAAATGACTATTCTGAAATCTAGCAGGGCCATGTATCCAGAGACACAGCCAAGACCTACTTAACTGGAACAGAAGCCACTGGAGCCATCAATTGCTGAGCAGAACAGATACAAGTTAAATTTGATGAGCCTGGAGGCTGAGTTTGTACTAACATAAGATTGAGAAACTTCTTAGAAGTGACAATTGTACTGGGATTCCTAAATCTTCACGTAGGAAGATCAATCTGAACATTTTGATACAGACTGTGCTATGGTCAATTATTTAACTTCTAAGAAACACTATTGACGGTGTCCTTTCTGCTCCACCCATGTGTGTTTCAACTTGCTTGACTGATCAGTGTTGCTGGGAGGGCTTCACTTGTTTCTGTCTGTTTGGATTTTAGGGTTCTTGATTTTTGTGTATTTCAAAACTTTCATAATGACTGATGTATTTCTCATCAGATTTTAATAGAGAAAAATTAAAAAGACAGCCTCTTGGCTCTGGCAGCATAATCACTGGGGAATTAGCCTGAGGTTTCTCCAATAAAAGATGGACTCTGCCCTTAAAGACTTGGTAAGACCAGTACCCCAGCCAGGAGAAGTGCGATTTCCACCTCAGTCCCCTCTATCCTGTCTCATATAAAAAAATTACAACAACAACAAAAATTTCAACTTGGATTATAGCTTCAAGGAAATAGATTGGGAGGGCTACAGCTGGGAAATGGAGTCTGGTAAGAGGGAGGTAGCAACCTTAGAGACAGTGTGCTGAAGATTATAACCAAAGGAAGAATCAGCAAGCCTAAAACTTGATTATCATGAAACTTCCCACTTGAAATGCAGAGTTAAAGACTGAGAAATGAACAACCAAGAAGTGTGAGTCAAATATAAAAAATGTAACATATGGATATTCAGACTGCCAGAAGGGGGGGGAAGGAGCAGAAGGAATAATTTAAGTAATAATGACAAGGGTTTTCCAAAATTAATAATAGGTGCCCAGCCACAGACTCCAGGAAGGTCAGGGACCATCAAGCAGGATAACTACTTAAACACTATAAAATCTGCCTCAAAATCTCAAAACAGATAATCTATAAAAATCATTAAACACCAATCTAGAATTCCATATTCAGAAACACTTTGGTATGAATAAGTAAAACATTCTTACAACAAAAAAATTGAAAAAATTCACTATCAGTAAATACGGCCTAAAAAATATTAAAAGTGGTTCTTTGGGAAGAAGAAAAATGTTATAGTTAAAAATGTTATCTACATAATTAAAGGAAGAAGATTAACAAAAGAATAAATGGGCAGAAGTGTCCAACCTTTGGACTTTTTTCTTCTCTGCTGCATATTGGCAGAAGAGTTGTCTAAACCACATGTTAAATAAATACAAAAAAACACTAGTGATAGCTGATGAGAAAAAAAAAAGAGGTCGGTGTATAGTTTTTATGATATTTCTACCATGGATAAGAAAAACATCCCCACATAATCCACATATGATCCTTGGGCTACCTGAAAGATGTTTGTAAAAGCGATTCTAATAATAATAATGTTTGGGGTAAATATAATTTATGCATAAGTGTTATAAATGACAGAAGTATCACCAGGGCTAAGAGAAACCCAATTGAGAATATTGTGCTATTTAAAGGTAAATTTCAATTAGTTAAAAAATGTATATAATAATATCTAGATATATCTCTTTTTTTTCAAAAAAGATGTATAAATTATACACAAAGGGAAGATAAAATGGAATATTAAGTGTAAAATCATAATAAGATGGGTAAAAGGGAAAAGAAAAATGCAGAAAACAGTTACAAATATGGTAGGTACAAACCCTACTATACCAATACTCACTTAATTGTGAATGATTCAAATATACGAATTAAAAGGCATAGATTTTGAGAATCATTGAAAAAAACCTGTAATGATTGACCAACCTGTATATTATCTACAAGAAACCCCATCTAACAAAATATACTCTGACAGAAGAAAAATGTACCATGCTGACACTAATAAAAAGAAAACTGCAATAACTAATTATTCATTTCAAACAAAGAAGAATTCAGAACTAGAGACCTCAGAAGGATAAAAAAGAATACAATCATAAGGAAGTCACTTTCCCAGGAAGATGTAACAATAATAAAAAGTCTCATTTAACCCAGAGAGTCAAAATACGCATGTACGAATTGACAGGTAGAAAGGAAAATAGACAAATCCACTATGATAGCTGGAGACTTTAAGTGTCCTCTGCTATTATAAATAAGGCAGGAACAAATCAGTGAGGATGTAATGACCCCAAAACCACATCCATTTGATCTAATTACTAATTATAGAATATTCCAACTGAACACATCACGGTACACATTTTTCTCAAACTCAAATGAATAATTCACTACAGTCTGGGTCATAAAACACAACTTAAAATTGAAAAGAACAGTAATTACACAAACCATCCTCTCAGTCCACAATGAAACCAAACTAGAAGTCAATAGTAGAATATCTATAGATATAATAGAACAGTGCTGCTCTTCTAAATGGTACAGAATGTCAATGATCAGTCTAGCAATAAATTTAAGACTATTTTAAAACCACTAACATTGAAAGAATACTTTGCCAAAATCATGGGATGCAATGAAAGAAATTATTAGAGGAAAAGTTATGGTATTAAATGCATATATCAGAGAAGAAGATCTAAACCTATAATAAAAACTTCGACCTTAGGAAAGTCAAGAAAGAAGAACAATTTGAGACTAAAGCAAAGAGAAGAAAAGAAACAGTGAATATAATTAAATCAATAAACCTGAAGACAATAGATAAAATCAATGAAACTAAATCTTGATTCCTTGAAAAAAAAATCACTGAAAGCTCTATCTAATCTATCATAGTAAAAATACAGAAAGCACATGTTACCAATGTCAGGGATGGCATTAAAGAGGGGTAACAACTAATCCCTGGGTATTAAAATATTAAGAAAGGAATATTCTGCACAATTCTATGCTTGAAAATGTGATAACTTATATTGAAGTGGAGGAACTCTTGGAAAGATACAAGTTACCAAAAAAATTATAGATATAATTGTATAAATAACCTGAATATCATTAAACCTATTAAATACATTGAATAAATAATGTAAAGTCTTTCAATAAACAAGGTACCAAATCCAAAGGATTTTACCTCGCTTCTAACATGCATCTAAGAGAATACTAATGATGGTTCTCCATAATCTTTTCCAGAAAATTTCAAGGAGTGGGAATACTTCATAACACATTCTATGAAATCAGCAGTATCCTAAAGGCAAAATTAGATAAAGACTTACAAGAAAGGAAATTTACAGACTAATATCTCTCATGAACCAAATGTAAAAATCAACTATAAAATATTTAATATCAGCAAATTATATGGAACAATGTATGAAAAAATCATACATGCACCAATTTAAATTTCACTTGAGGAATGCCAAACTGAATATGCCTGGTTAAACATTCAAAAATCACTCAATGTAATTCATTATATCAATATACTGAAGAAGAAAAATCATATGATCATATAAATTAATACAGAAAAAGCATCAAAAGCTATCACATATTTATGACAAAAAGTATCAGTAAACTCACAGGACCTTTCCTCAACTTGATAAATAGCATCTGTAAAAACTTTGCAGCTAATATCATACTTGATGGTGAAAGACCGGGTGCTTTTTCCCTAAGATCACATGCCATAATATTGTAATACTTAACTTGGACACAAACATTATTGAATTGTATTGAAAACCCAAACTAAAGCAATAAGAAAAACATTAAAAAATGCATATAGACTGGGAAAGAAAAAACAAATTGTGTTTTTAAGGGAATGAATACACACAAACATATATATGTATATATATTCATTCTTTAAAAAGAATTCTTAAAGAATTCTTGAAGAGTTTCTTATAAATTCTTTGGGTATATATGTGCATGTGTGTGGGTATATGTATTTATTTTATTTATTTATATATACAAAGAATTATTTTTAAAGATTAAATATATGTACATATACATGTTTGTGTGTATTCTTTCACTTAAAAACACAATTTATTTGTTCTTTCCCAATAATATGGAAAAATTCACATATACATATAAATAAAATGAATATATATATATATATATATATATATATACACATGCACAAGCATACACACACACATATGTACCCAAAGAATTTACAAGAAACTCTTCACTCTAATAACTGAATGTAATGATGTTCAATGCTGCAGAATTCAAGGCCAATATGGTAAACTGCTTTTCTTGATACCAGCAATGAACTACTAGAATTTGTAATTTAAAAATATGTATAGGATCCATATGTAAAAATCTAGGAATCAGTGATGAAGTAAATCAAATAAAGTCTAAATATATGGAAAGATATTCCATATTCATGAATTGGAAGATTAAGCACTGGGAAGATGTAAATTCTTCCCCATTTGATCTGTAGTTTCAACATAATCCCCATTAAATCCTGCCACGATATTTTGTAGATATTGACAGACTAATTCTAAAAGGTTATATGGAAAGTAAAAATACGTAGCATGGCCAACATAATCAAAAAGAAAAAGAATAAAGTTGGAGGATTCTCATTGCACCCTTTTTAATATTTACCATAAAACTAATCAGATAATATGATGTTGGCAAAATAATACACACATGGATCAATGGAACAAAGCATGGATTCCATAAACAGATTCTTACAAATATACTACACTGATTTGTTTGACAAAGCAGAAGTCCGTTAAAAAGCAAAACTTAACTTGGACACAAACATTATGCTTTTCACATGCACTCATTCAAAATAGATCATATATCTCAATATGCAATACTATAAAACTTTCTGTAAAAACATTAGAGAAGATTTGATGACTTCAGCCTGGCAATGGGTTTCTGGAGATAACACTAATGACACGACACAGGAAAATACATGTTAAATTAAACTTTAAACACTATTAAATGTATTACATTCAATTTTTAATTTAATAAATAATAATATTAAATATCAATATTTAAAAATATTCAAATAGTACTAAAGTTAATCCTTTTATTCTGTGAAAGACACTGATAAGAGGCTGTCGATGGAGCTACTGACCAGAAGAAAATATTTGCAAAACATACATCTGATAAAGACTTGTATCTCATAGATAAAGAGAACATTTCAAACTGAACAAAGGATAAACAACCCCACAAAAAAAGAAAAAATTGGCCAGTGTTCTGAATAGACACCTTAGCAAAGAAAATACACAGGTGGTAAATAAGCACATAAAGTGATCTCAACATTTGTTATTATGAAATTGCAAACTAAAGCAACAACGTGATGCTATGAGATCTCTATTAAAATGCTTAATATCCAAAGCCCAACATTACCAAGTGTAGATATGAAGCAACAAGGACTCGGTGATTCCTGATGGGAATGTAAAATTGTACAGCCACTTGGAAAGACAATCTGACAGTGTATTACAAGGTTAAATATAGTCTTATCATATAATCTAGCAAACATGCTCCTATATACCCAGCTCAATCGAAAACTTATGTCAACATACAAATAAAAATTTCCATGGGAATATTTATCCCAGCTCTATTCATAATTGCCCAAAATGTAAGCAATCTAGATGTCCTTCAATGGGTGAATAAGTAAACAAACTGTGCTGTATCTACACAGGGAAATAGTATGAAATAACCCAGTGGCAGAACATGGGAAGCTATGATTTAATTCACACAGAGATATGAGTTAGTTCATGGTGCAATAAGACATAAATGAATTTTAAATTTTAATTTCTGAGTAAAAGAAACTAGCATGAGAAAGATTTATTTAGGAGGTGTCCGTTTATATGACAATGTGTAAGAGGCAACACTATTTAACTAGTAAACAGGTCAGTGCTTGACAGGCATTTGTAGGGGAGAACGGCTTCTGTGGAAGAAAGTTCAAGTACAGAGAAATTTTCAGAGTACAAAAACTCATCTATATCCTACCATAGTGGTAGATGCATAATATTATGCCTGTGTCAAAGCCCATATCATTTTACAGAGAATAGCATGAACTTTAAATGCATTTTAAAAATTTATTTACAAGTTCAAGGAACTCAAAATTGAATAACTAGAAAAATATATTACAAAGACTATTTCAAATATGTAAAATAGCCTTGCTGTGAAAGGTGGAGGCAAAGTTGCTGACCTAAGTAATTTTGTGAATTGCTAAACTTGCTAATATTGTCTAAAATTATAATTATAATTTAACATTATACTATTTTAATGATCATTTCATATTTACACATTTCAGTATACATTTATGTAGTCTATTCATGCCCAGTCAGCAGAGAGAGCCTAGGGGTATGATACCCCAAAACTACCAAGTATATCTAGCACACTGAAGCCGATTTTAAAATCATTCTCCAGTAAAAGAAACCAGAGATCCTTGGAGAAACGAGTGATTCTCCGTCTGGGGCAGAAAGTATACAAGATCATCCTGGAGCACCTTGTAGCACCAGAGAGTAAGAAAATGCTAGACACACACACACACACTGATGGGGAGTGTCAAGGAGACATAGGAATAAACTAACAGAGCATTTAAGGGCTCATACTGGAACAATTTGATCATCAAAAGGAACAAAGAGGTATTGATTTATAACCAAAAGTATAAAATAAACATGCATGAGGCTATCCTAATTATAATTGTTGGTGCCACTATGGTCGCCGGCCCTGCAATGGAAACAGCGGATACACGGGTTGAAAGTACAAGTTTGCAAGAGGGGAGGCTCCCCATAGGTGAAGGAGAGCCCCAGCACAGGGGCATTTTATTGAAGTGATATAAAACAGGTGTGGGGACCCCACGTACAAGGATCACTACGTGCTCTTCCACCACAGGCTCTGACTCCCACCCTGACGCGCCACAAACCTTCAAAGTCCAGCACCTGCTTGCTAAGGATCTGATTTTGTTAGAGCAGGCAGTTGCTTCAGGGCTTGTCTCCAGGCTGCAAAACATCTTCATGCCGCCGAGAGATTGTCCCATTCTTAGAGCCTCCCTTAAGAACCAGTGACAATTCCTATAAGCATGGTACTTGATCTCCTACAATAATTGATTGAGTAAATAAATCAATGGGGAAGAATAGACAAATCTCCTATGCATAAGAATGTCAAATAATTTGTGCAGATACATTAAGTGGGTAGAGCATGATTTACCACTACTAAAGTATGACCTGTGCATAGCAACTTCCTTCCAGAGCATATGACTTTATAGTGAAGGAACCTCAGAACACTATCTCAGCCGAGTGACCAGGGTCAACACGAACCCTATGGGCAGCCTCATGGCTGTGATAAAAATGGTACTGTAACTCTGACACTCTTCCTCAAAAGACATAACTCAAATTTAGTTTTGAGAAACACATTAGACAAAACTAAACTGAGCAATGTTTTACAAAAATCTTATCAGTATTCCTCAAAACTTTCAGGCATTAAAAACAAGGAAAGTCTAAGAAACTATGGTGGCCCAGAGTAGCCCAAGGAAACATGATAACTAAATACATTGTGGGAATCTGAATGGAATCCTACATCAAGAATAAAATCTGAATGAAGTATGGATTTAGTTAATAATAATGTAGAGATATTAGATTATTAATTGTGATAAATGTTATACTAATGTAAGATAATTACATATATATACATATATATGTGAATATGAGAATATTGTAATATATTTGATTTTTTTCTGCAACTCTAAAGCTACTAAAAAGCCCAATAAGGAAAACCAACCAGGCAACCAACAAAAAATACAAAATGAATTTTGACATCTCTTAATCCAAGCTTAATTTCCTTCACTGGAAATGGGAATTGGCATTTACTAATAAAACGTCTTTCAAGTTTCTTTATGTATATAATTGCCAATATATATTAATTACCATTGTCTTTTTTGTTTTCATGATTAAATGTGTAGAGGAATGGACACCATGCTTGCAAGGACAGTTACTGACTTTTATCACATTATAAGGAAACACTGAGAACAGGACAGTTTCCTGGCAAGCCTAGAGATGTTTTGTGACTTAGGGGCAATCGTCAGAGTAACTTAGTGTTGTGGAATGAGATAAGATCGGTCACCTGTAGTAAGCCTGTGTTAAACACTGATGCTTGGTACTTCTTCATGGGGGTTGTGGGGAAAGAACACATGAAGAAAGATCATGTGAGGAAAGGGCACGTGGCAATCCTAATGTAATTACCTTAACTCTCCGCACCACATGTATAACCTTAATAAATAGCTGTTGCAGAGGGGACTTAGGGCTACTCTGCACTTAAGCTTCGCCTGCCTCCTGCAAGCTTGTATTTCTAACCCATGTCACACCTGGTTCCTTTGTGAGACAACCGTGACCATGGACATAGGGGTAGCATCATAAATGTAATTTCAATTAATAAAATACAAACTACTAATGCAAATTGATACACGAACTACTTAACCTGCATTCATTTCTCTTCCTACAAATTAAGTTCATGAATATGGCAGTGTATTTGTATTGGTAGGTATACTGTTAAAATTAGGTGAGCACCCTTGAAAGATACAACGCATCCCTAATGCACTGCTATACTTTAACATTCGGAGTGTCTTTAAGGACTAGACACATAAGCTTATATTTTTATTCAGTAAAATTTTATGGGAAACAACTGATGGACAATGTTCTAAAATGTGGAACAGAACATACTAACAATTTGGCAGATGAGAAGCCAGCACAAGAAAAAATGAGCAATTTTACTTTTTTAGTACATAGCAGTCATCTTAAAAAATGGAAGAATGCAATGAAAACTGTTCTATTGCTGTTTCATTCTTTAAACAATAACTTACGAAATAAGTTATTGTTCCCAGAAATGTGCCCTATTATGAGTTAAATGTATATTCCCTATGAGAGTTACTATAGTTCTGGTCTCCCTAATCCTACCCCAATGTTTCTCTTACAGCATTCCCTATCTCAATGAGAGATTCCATCATCCAAAAATTGACAGAAAACTTGTCTTTATACTTACCCATTTCATCTCCCTCATCCACCATATCCAATGCCATAACAAATGTTCTTAGTTCACTTTTCTATATATCTTCCAAAGCTACACTATACCAATTGATAGTCAATAGCTACATGTAGTTACTGAGCATCTGAAATATGGGCAGTTCAATTAAAGACTGAACTTGAACTTTTATATAAGTTTCCTTGATTTAAATTTAAAAATTTAAATTGATGCCCATCTACTGAAAAATATTTGAATAGATTTGGAACAACTAGGGTAAGTAAATATACCTTAAAAACCATACACTTTATAAAATCTAAATATTTATGAAGCATTTATGTCGAAAAATTGGTATATGAAATGAGATAGTTCATTTTGGATACTCGGTGATAAAATTATATGGAAAATAACTTCTTGAGAATTCTTTTACATTGACTACATATGAAATAATTATATTTTAGGTTAAGTATAATGTTATTATTAAAATGAATTTCACTTGTTTCTTTTCCTTTTATCATAGCTATCAGAAATTGTACAGTTACTTAAACAACTCTCATTATATTTCTATTGAACAGTACTACTCTGAATTATTAATATACCTCCACAGTTTCAATTCTATGATTCAGAACGTCATCATCTTTACCTGGATTTCCGCTCTAATTGCAGAAGGTTTCTTTGCCTCCAGTGTTGACTGGCCCCCATCCACCAATGTATTCCAACTCTATGTGATGGAACACTCATTATTCTACACAAGTTTCCAATATTGATTTATGTTACATGGTGAGCATACAAAAATATCATCACAATATTGATTTAAACCCTTTTCTGTCTGAATTCTATAACCTAATATGTTTCTCATAATCTCACCTTTGATTCCCTCAACAGTCTCATTTCTAATCCCTGCCTCCAAAGCACAGTTTGTGCCCTAACCAAATTTATTTACTTGTCTTCATTGACTGTCCTGTGCTTTGTTTTGCATCTGGACCTTTTCACTTTCTTTTACTCCTTACATCTTGCTCATAATTTAATGCCCACTGTCAAAGAAATACTTGGTATAAGATCAACAACAAAAATATTGAGTATACAAATGAATGAATATATAAATAGACCATTAGAAAGAAGCTGTTCTAGAAACTTGGTTAATATATAAATGTATTTCCTATAATGAAAGACAGATAATCTTTAAACCATTGAAGGCTATGTTAACCAGTTTGATGAAAATATTTCAAATTGTATATAAAACCAGCACACTGTACCCCATGACTGTATTAATGTATACAGCTATGATTTAATAAAAAAAATTAAACAACCTTAAAAATAACCAATTTGATTGTGAGCAGATTCACTGAAATCAAACGGCTGTTCTCTTCAACGATATTTTAATTTCAAAATGTCTATTGTTACTTCATAAAACATATTAGCAGTTTGCTTTTGAATCTAGGAGTGAAACCAAAATTGATTTCAGAGCAAATTAGCAGTTTTTTCTCATCTATTCTCATCAAAGCAACTGTAGGAGGATTGTAGGCCCTCTGAGAGCATATATTATAGCTCATTATGCAAAAGAAAAGGTGAAAATGAGTCTAGAAACAATTACTATGTGAAGTTAGAATTCTGTAATACAATATTATCACTACCATATATGGTTTTTTTTTAAGTAAGGCATATTAAAGGTTGAAATATGCTTTATACACATTTTTAGGAGGTTTTTTTATTATTACATAGCTGACATAATTCACATTTCTATGATCTATTATTAATAATATGAGGGAAGATGTTTTTTCTGATTTTTCTACGATCCTTGTGGTCTTCAAGGTAATAAAAGGTAAGAGGTCGCATTTGAGTAATGGGTTAATTATGTTGCAGATGAGAATACCAAGATTAAAAGTAAATGAATGTAGAGGCTGTTAAATCAAAACAGCTTCAAGAGACTCTTTCCGAAGAATCTTAGTACTCTAGTTACTCAACATAGAATAATATAATTGCAAAATAACAGAACTAGGAATCATATTTCTCATTACCTAGCACAATTTCCAACCTAATGCAATAGACTTTACAACAGTAGGAAATAATTTTGTCTGTGCTTTAGTATTTTTTTTTCAGTGATGTCACTTCCTCCACTAAAAGCAGACAATTCTCTTTAGGAAAATGTTGATGGCTGGAAATTAGACATGATTCTAATAAAAGTACACCAAATACATCTAATATCTCTTCTCCACAACAACTTTTTTGAAAAAAATTAATTGAAACTGTTTGGATCACTTTCTACGCAAAATCTATTTCCAGTCTAGTGTTAACTAGTTCTCTTGGAAAGTTTTCACAACACACAGTTTTCAGAACCTTCATAATGTTGGTAGGTGGCTCTGTGCACGCTCTCATTATTAAATGCAGAAGCCAAATGTTTACTCATTCTGCAAACTAGTGGACACTTAGGTTTCTGTTCTCAGTGTTAAAAATGTTAATATAACATTTGATTTTAATTTAGTACAACTAATATTTAATATTTAATGAATACTGTTCTGTACCTGATTTTGTTCTGTTTCAAAAGAAATGAAAGAAGTCATAAAAATTAAAATAACAACTAAGAGTTTGAAGCTTTATTCTTCCTCCATTTTTATCCTAAAATGTGTTGGACTTGGCACCTGAACTGCCAATTAAAACATATAACTTGAAACCATATTTTATGTTTTGTAAAAATTTCTTAAGCTTGTCATGACATAAACTTTCAGACCATGTCTTTTGTGCTGATGTACACACAAACCTGAAACGGTCTTATTATATTAGCAAGTATTTCGTAGTTTTATGTCATTTGCCCGTTTGAATGTATATTGCACATTAATTTTAGCTATATTTTCATTGGTTTAACGCTATAATTGACATTAAAATTTGGATAAAGTTATTAAATGGGTAAACATAAAATCTTGTGGCATAGTTTCTAATATTAACTAAAATTTAGTCAATATCTTTTAGCCACAGATCCCATCTATAGCTCTTCAATGCATATATATTATTTTTATCATTTGCATGACTTAAGGATCCATTATTTGGTCTGGTGACATTCCTTCCAGCTTTTCTAGGGTACAGATGGTTTCAAAAATAGTAAGACTAAGACAAAAGAGGTAGCATTAAAGGGTTAATTATAATGAACCTGTGTGTGTGTGTGTGTGTGTGTGTGTACAGCAGTATTCCTAGGCTTCCAGTTTACTAACTATAAAGAAAAACTGGTCTATTAGGATTGTTATTCTAAATGAAAACATGCTCGTTCCTAGTAACGTTGGTAATCCTCCTATTTAATAAAGTAGTTTAGAATTTCTCCAGTCTCTCAAAAAGCTTATGTCCTTTTGACTTCCTCAAATATTATTAAAATTGTTATAAAATTTATCATTATTTAATAAACTAAGCCTTTGTTATGTATAAGACTTTATACCAGAAATGCACTTCTAGGAATTTGGCATAGAATTTATTTTAGCTTGGAAATTTAAAAGTTATTAGCTCTTTATTGTCTTTTTACATGCCATAAATTTAAAATTTCCCTCACGCATCATACTTATTTTTCATGTTTTTTATTATGCTGTGCGTTTCCCAGTCCCACTGGACTTTAATCTCTTTGAAGGAAGGTGATGGCATGTGGCAGTATCTCAATAATGATTTCTCAGACTGTCATCAACACTGAAGCTTTTGCACTTTCTTCATGTGCATCAGAACATACTTAACCAAGGAAATAGAAAAAAATCTATGAAGATTTTTTATCCTTTTGTTCTCATTATTTCTCTTCAGTGCTGTTAATTAGCTCCATTTACTTTGTTATATATTAATCAAGAAGAGCCACAAAAAATGAAGAGCTAGTGATAAAGGTATAGATACAAGATAAACTGTGATCTTATTTTTATTTTAAAGATTGACGTATTTATGTTTTTTTTATTTTAAAATATTGTGAGGGTAAAAGTTTTTTGTTATATGGATCATTTTTGTAATGCTTGAGTCAGAGTTATAAATATACCCATCACCCTCATAGTGTTCTGTGCCGTTGAGGTAGGGTTTTGTCCATTTCCCTTCCTTCCTTTCTCTCCGTGATATCCACTGAGTTTTAGTTCCCTCTGTGCACATTTTTGCTCATCAGATAGTTCCAGTTTGGTAGTGAATTCTTGTGGGCTTTTCCCAATATTTAGATGCTTCACAAAAGAAAATGGTGTCCAGTTCTTTCCAAATTGCTTCAAAAGGCTGTAATTCGTCCTCTTTTGTGGCTGGGCATATAGATAACCACATTCTGTTAATCCAAACATGAATTAATGTTCAATAGGTTTGGTTATGATGTACCTTTCCACTTGTGAATTATACAGAAATATTCTAGTGTAGGTGTCTTTTTGATAAAATCACTTATTTTGCTTTGAATTAATACTTAATAGTGAGATTACTGTACCAAATGGCAGGTTTACTTTTAGTTCTTTGAGAAATCCCCATACTCTTTTCTATAGATTTTCTACTAATTTGCTCACCCACCCAACAGTGGGGGACGCATTCTTTTTTCTCCGTATCAACACCAATATTCATTGATTTTAGACTTTTTAATAAAAGCCATTCTAACTTGTATCAGGTGATAGCTCAGTGTGGTTTTTGTTTGGATTTCCCTCATGACTTGTGATATTCTGCATTTTTGCATATTTACTGGTCATTTGTCTATTTTATTTTGAAAAGCTTCTGTTCATGTCTTTTGCCCACTTTGAATGGTGTTATTTATTTTTTCTTGCTGATTTGTTTGAGTTATTTATAGATTCTAGTTGCTAGCCCTATATCAAATATATAACTTGTGACTATTTTCTACCATTCTGTACATTGTCTATTTGCTCTGATGATTATAACCTTTGCTGTGCAGAAAGAGTTTTATTTAATCAAGTGTTATTCATTATTGTTGTTTTAATTGTCATGGGGTATTAATCATAAAGACTTTGCCTAGGCCAAAATTTTCTTCTTGAATTCTAATGATTTCATGCTCTATATTTAAGTGTTTTATTTATCTTGCTTTAAGTTTTGTCAGTGGTAAGATACATTGATGCTGTTCATTTTTCTGCATGGGCTCTTCAATTTTCTCAGCACTATTTATTGAATAGGGCTTCTTTTCCCTAGTGTATATTATTTTCTGCTTGGTCATAGATCAATTGTCTGTATGTGGCTGAATTTGTATCTGGGTTATCTTTCTCCATTCTGTTCCATTGGTCTACGTCTCATCTACATCCCTATTTTTGGCTAATGTCATGCTGTTTTTTTTTACTGTAGGCTTTTAGTAATGTTTGATAACATCCTACCCAGAATATTAAGGGAAGGTAAAGAAATAGAGTATCCACACTGAGAAATAGAAGGTTAAATGATTGCTTTTTGCTGATGTTATCATCTTATATCTAGAAAAACATGACAAGACAACCACCAGAATCCTGGAATCCATAAATAAATTAATCAAAGTCTCAGTTTATAAAAATATATATACACAAATCAGTAACACTTTTATACACCAATAACAGCAATATGGGAGTCTAAGACTCAATATTGTTCATAATGACTGCAAAGAAAATAAAATACTAGGAGTACACTTAACCAAGGAAGTAAAAAATCTCTACAAAAAGAACTACAAAAACATTGAGGAAACAAATTGTAGATAAGGCAAACAAATGGAAAACAAAATGAAACAAAACAAAAACAAAATCACCCAGCTCTAGGATTGTTAGAAGCCTTTTTTATTAATTTCAGGATATTGTGAGATTATAAATGACCAGATCATAATTTTTAATTTTTAGGTAAAGCCCCTCTTATAGTTGTGTCCCACACTCAAAAGTTGTATAATACCTCCCTACCTTGTGCCCTTTATGTGGGAGCACACCAATCACACACCTTGCCCCTTTCTCATTCCCCTTCCCTCCAGTTTGAACACAATAAAGTTTTTCTTCTATGTGGGCCTGTGTTAGATTTTCTACTGGCTTCATAATAAAATAGAGTACACTGGACACTTGCTTTTCTGTTCTTGTGATACTGTACTAAAAAGAATGTGTTTCAACACCATCTAGGTAAATACAAAAGATATAAAGTCACCATCTTTTCTTACAGCTGAATGGTATACCAATACCTATACCACACCTTATTAATTTATTTGTGAGTTGATGGCATTTAGGGTGTCTCCACATCTTGAAAATTCTAAATTGAACTGTGATAAACATTCTAGAACAAACATCTTTATGATAAAATTATTGTTTTTTTCTTTTGGATAGATGCCTCATAGTGAAATTATGGGAACAAATCAGAGAACTAATGTGAGTTCTTTGAGGATTCTCCATAATTCTTTCTGAAGAGGCTGCATTAGTTTGCAGTCCCACCAATAGTATAAAAGTGTTCCCTACACTCCACATCCACACTAACATCTGCAACTTTGTGATGTGGACTATTCTCATTGGTGTTAAGTGATATTTTGGTGTGACTGAGTTAGCTCAAGAGCTTTATCCTCTAGTTCTAGGATTCTTTCTTTTCCATGGTCTAATCTGTAACTGATACACTCTACTTCATCTTTAAGGTTCCTAATTAACTCCTTCAAGTCATTAAGCTATGCCATCTCCTTTCTATGTTCTTCATATCTTTCATCAATTTTTTGGTTTCGTTTTTCACTAATTCCCATTATTTTGTTTGCCATCCATGTTTTAAATTCCCTTTCTGTAGTTTCCATTAATATATTTTGTTTGTTTTGTTGTTGTTGTTTGAGGGAGACATATTCTTACTTGGTCTCCCTTGGTAGAGTACTGAGGCAACTTAGCTCACAGCAACCTCAAACTCTTTAGTTAAAGCAAACATCTTGCCTCAGTCTCCCAAGTTTCTGGATTACAGGTGGCCACCACAATTCCCAGCTGTCCATTAATTTTTTCTAGCTGAAATCCCATGCAGTAACTACCTCATGATCTGTAGTAGGGAGGGTACTTTATTCTGGTTGTTCATGTTGACAGATTTTTTTCTGATGGTCTTGGATATCCTTCTAGTTTTTCTTCCTCATGTGTGTATTCTTTTGGTTTACTTCCTTCCCCTACCTTTTTCTTCTCACTACCTCCTTCTTTTTAAATTACCTTCTCTGAGCTTAGATTTTGAAGTGGCCTTATAACAAAAGGAAGGTAAGGTTAGAGTGAGAAAGGAGAAATAAATGAATAATAAAAAAAAGAAAAAGAAAAAGAAGGGAGATAGAAGAAAGAATTGAAGAAAAGGAGAGAGAAAAGTCACAGAGGAAGAGTATGACAGGAGAAATGGTAGCATTCATTGGAATATTTTAACATACCCAAAGCTCTAGGAATTTGGAGAGCTGGGCTGGGCAGGTACCTCAAAATCAGGAGCCCCTTACCACCCTGGGCAAAAGCAAGACCCAACATCTGCCAAATGTAGAAAGAAATGAACAGTGTGTCACACTGGGGACTTACTAATACCTTCTTTCTAAAGGTCAAAACTAGGAGGATATCCAAGATCGTGAGCTTGGCAGCCTCCTTGAGCCAGACTGATGCAATGGCTGCCCCGCCCGACCAATGATGTGATCCCCCATCCCTCAGAGAAGATTAAAGAAAAAGAAATGGATTAATTTTTTTTCAAAATATAATTGTATAAGATGAAGAAAAAAGGTATATCTTAGCTGTTGTATGAAATGTATGTAGGAAAGATGAGTAAAGTAGAAAAGTATCTACCAAAAGGAGAAAAAGGAAAGAAATAAGAGGAAAAACAGTGAATGGGGCTGAAAAAGCACAACGAAATGGCAGAGCCTTTGGTATTGAAAAAAAGTAAAAATTAAAAAATAAAACCAAACCAAAAAAAAGTAAACAAAAAACATCAATAACAACAAAAGAGGAGGGAAAGAAAATAAAATTGAAACAAACAAGTAGAAAGGATGATAGGACTGTTACAAAGCGGCTGTTAGGTTCAGTAAAATGAGGACAAATCATGTACTATAGGATTTGGAAAAGAAATTCTCTAATCATATGGTTATATATGTTTCATAGCATTATCTAATTATATTAATCCTTAAAGATTTCTTCTGTTTTCATCAGTCATTGTCTAGTCCTGGTTTCATTGCTATATTTTTCATTTCCTTATATCATAAATTTTCATTATCTA
>CAUYQV010107511.1:0-22277 GCA_963574575.1 Galagoides demidoff
GCCGGGCGTTGTGGCGGGCGCCTGTGGTCCCAGCTACTTGGGAGGCGGAGGCAGGAGACTCGCCTGAGCCCAGGAGTTGGAGGTTGCTATGAGCTGTGATGCCATGGCACTCTACCCAGGGGGATAGCTTGAGGCTCCATCAAAAAAAAAAAAAAAAGAAAGAAAACTGAACCACCATGATGCAACTCTGTGATGGGATATGAGCACAGACATTTATTTTTGATAGAACTGTGAAGCTTAGGACAGGGGAGACACAGGGCTATTTTTAACAGGAAGCGCTGGATGAAGTCCATCCGAAAGTACCAAAACTGGCTGTAGGATCTCAGTCTTGGATAAAGTAAAGAAAGGTTACTAAGAACGGTATGACTGCATATACCTGATGTCTATGAGGGGTTAGAGAAGAGGAGTTAAGAACTGCTTCCGCTTGGTGCCCATAGCTAAGTGGTTATGGCACTGGTCACGTTCACCAGGGATGGTGGATTCGAAGCCGGCCAAGGCTTGCTAAACAACAATGACAACTACAACAATAAATAGCTGGGCATTGTGGCAGGCACCTGTAGTCCCAGCTACTTGGGAGGCTGAGGCAAGAGAAATGCTTAAGCCCAAGAGTTAGACATTGCTGTGAGCTGTGACACCACAGCACTCTACTAAGGGCAACATAGTGAGACTCTGTCTCAAAAAAAAAAAAAATTCAGCTTTAGTTCAAAATAAGCACTGAAAAAAATTACAAAAGAAAGAAACCCAACACCATTCATGGATATTACATGAAAAGAAAAACAGAAAAATTGAACTTTGTGAAAATTAACACATTTTGTGCATCAAAAGATAGTTATCAACAAAGTAAAAAGGCAATTCACAAAATGACAGAAAATATTTGCAAATACACATCTGATAGGAATTAATATGCAGAAAACACAGTAAAATCCTAAGACTTAACATAACCCATTTCAAAAATGAGGAACAGACTAGACAGACATTTCCCCAAAGAATATATAAAAATGGCCAATGAACACATGAAAAGATACTCAACATCACTAATCATTAGGGAAACACAAATCAAAACTACAACGTGGGCCTGGCATAGTGACTGAGGCCTGTAATCCTAGCACTCTGAGAGGCCAAGGCAGGATTGCTTGAGCTCAGGAGTTCAAGACCACCCTGAGCAAGAGGTAGACTCCATCTCTCTCTACTAAAAATAGAAAAATTATCTGGGTGTTGTGACAGATACCTGTAGTCCCAGCTAATAAGGAGGCTGAGGCAGGAGGATCACTTAAGCCCAGGAGTTTGACATCGCTGTGAGTTAGGGTGACACTTCAGCACAAAAAATAAAAAAAAAAAACCCAAACTATGACATGATACCAAACAAGTGTTGGTAAGGATGTGAATAAATTGGAACCATTGTGCTCTGTTGGTAGGCATGTTATTTAGTTCTTAGTTACAATGAAAATAGCATGGTAGCACCTCAAAACTTAAAAACAGAACCATCCTGGGCAGTGCCTGTGGCTCAGTGAGTAGGGCACTGGCCCCATATACTGAGGGTGGTGGATTCAAACCCAGCCCTGGCCAAACTGCAACAAAAAATAGCCAGGCATTGTGGCGGGCACCTGTAGTCCCAGCTACTCGGGAGGCTGAGGCAAGAGAATCGCCTAAACCCAGGAGTTGGAGGTTGCTGTGAGCTGTGACACCACAGCACTCTACCAAGGGCTATAGAGTGAGACTCTGTCTCTAAAAAACAAACAAACAAACAAATAAAAACAACAGAACCACCCTATGATGCAGCAATTCCATTTCAAGGTATATACACAAAAAGAAAAAAAAAGATATTTGTGTACCCACAGTCTCAGCAGCATTACTCTCCATAACCAAAATGTGTGAACAATCCATTGTCTACAAATAAATGACCAGATAAACAAAATATGGTACATACATACAATGGAATATTACTTAGCCTTAAAAAGGAAGAAAAATCTGACACACATTACAAGATAGATGAATAATATCATTAGAATTGAAATAAGCCAGTCACAAAAAGACAAATACTGTATGAATCCACTTAATATGAAGTACATAGAATAATCAAATTAATGGAGACAAAATAAAATGGTGATTGCCAGGGGCTGTGAGGGGAGGATAAAGAGTTATTTAATGGGTAGAAAGTTTCAGTCTTTCTCAGAAGATGAGTAAGTTCTGGAGATGATGGTGATGGATGGTAACACAACATTATTAATGTACTTGATGCCACTGATACACTTAAAAAATGGTTAAGGGCGGCACTTGTGGCTCAGTGAGTAGGGTGCTGGCCCCATATACCGAAGGTGGCGGGTTCAAACCCACCCCCGTCAAACTGACACAAAAATATAGCCAGGCATTGTGGTGGGCGCCTATAGTCCCAGCTACTCCGGAGGCTGAGGCAAGAGAATCACCTAAGCCCAGGAGTTGGAGGTTGCTGTGAGCTGTGATGCCAAGGCACTCTACCATGGACAATAAAGTGAGACTCTGTCTCTACAAATAAATAAATAAATAAATAAAAAATCGTGAAGATGGTAAATTTTGTTATGTATAGAGCTCACTATTAAAAAGTTAATATTCGTGGCTCAGCATCCATAGCACAGTGGTTACAGTGCCAGCCATATACACTGAGGGTGGCAGATTCAAACCTGGCCCCGACCAGCTAAACAACGACAACTGCAACAAAAAACAGTTGGGCATTGTGGCAGGAGCCTGTAAGTCCCAGCTACTTGGAAGGCTGAGGCAAGAGAATCACTTAAGCCCAAGAGTTTGAGGTTGCTGTGAGCTGTGACACTACAGCACTCTACTGTGGGCGATAAAGTGAGACTCTGTCTCTAAAAATAAATCCAATCAGAAGAAGCCAGAAGTCTGAGGTCACCAAGTGAGCAAGAATGAGAGCTGAGCCTAGAACACAGGTCTTGTACTTATTTGTTGACCTCAAACAATCTCTTTCATCTCCTCTGACACCCCTGTGGGTACGATGAAGGAAATAATGAGTTTGGCTGACTTTAGCTAGAGAACCACTCTGCCCACAGCATTTTGGTGAACAGGTCAACACCAGCCAGAGGCTGCCAGAGGGCTCTGTTCTTGGCCCAATCTGGCTCAACATTTTTACTAACAACAAAGGAAGTATGTTGATCAACTTCCCTTGACAACAGGAAAAATATGGTAACATTCTGGACTCCAGGATCAGAATTCAAAAGGATTCCGAAAATCTGAATTGACAGAACCAATAAGACAAAGATGAGATGCAAAAGAGCTTCTATTTGGACTCAAAAACCAATTAGAGGGTTCCAGTTACAGAAGCTGGAACTAACTTCAAATGTAATGGTATAGGTAAAGCTAAAGATCTGAAGAGATGGCTGAGTGCAGTGGCTCAAACCTGTAAATTCTAGTACTCTGGGAAGCCCAGGAAGGAGGATCACTTGAGGTGAGGAGTTCAAGACCAGCCTGAGCAAGAGTGAGACCCCCATCTCTACTAAAAATAAAAAAAGATTAGCTGGTCATTGTGGTGAGCACCTGTAGTCCCATCTACTAGGGTGGTTGAGGCAGAAGGATTGCTTGAGCCCAGCAGTTTGAGGTGGCTGTGAGCTGGGCTGACACCATAGCACTCTAGCTTGGGCAACAGACAGAAAGACTCGCCTCAAAAATCAATCAATCTGCTACTCCTCCATAAAAACGAGAACACTAATAAAATCTAAAAAATCAATTTTTTCAGAACTCTGGAAATACTCCTTGGATTATTTGAGAAAAACACCTAAATCTCAATAAGGACAGGGACCTCCTAAAGCAGTCCTGAAAACCAAGAGCCCCATAACCACAGTAGCCATAGAAACTAGCAACCGCTGGAAGAAGCAGAGCGAGCTGGGAGCTCCTCAATAGTTCCCCAGAGCAATGTCCCTATCTGACCTGTTTGGCAGCTCCCTGGAAACTTGTACCCACAAGGTTTATGTTTAATTGACCTGGCTCAGAGCTGCTCAGTGTGAACAGCTTTTTCCCCAGGGTGCTTGTCAAAAGCAATCAGTGACAACTGTTTAACACTGTTGCTCCAGAGGCAGCAATAACAGCTGGAATAAACAATAAACTGACCAAAAATCTCAAGAGGAAAACCTGGGTCTTTAGAAGGCCACATGCATGTGCACAGCAGTGCAGGAGCCCAAGAAAAACCTGCAAAGGCCCAGCTCTCTCACCCTGTTGCCCATGAGGCTTTGTGCAAGCAGGAAGTGAAGGCTGAGGCCAACTGTCAACTGCTAGCCACAGTGTGCTCCAACACACACACACAACCCCTTGACAAAGACTGGGAGGCTTACTGGTTCAAGGCATTTAAGGTAATATCTAGTCTTCAGCTAACTGCTAAGACCAATCCAGTGGTTGCCCCCCACTTTCTTCCTGCTCTAAACACAGGTGTGGTGCCAGGAGGTATGGCAGCCACCTCATACCTTCAAGGTGAAGGCCAAGAGAAACTCAGGGATGAAATGCAGAGCACTGGCCATTCTGGTAAACTACATTAGGCTGCCACTTAACCTCCAGATTTCTCATCAGGTAAAGAAATAACTTCTCTTTGTTTAAGCATTGTTATCTGAATTTTCTGTTTTTTTTTGTTTTTTTTTAAGCCAAAAGCATTCTTGTTTTTTTGAGACAGAGCCTCAAGCCGTCCCCCTGGGTAGAGTGCCGTGGCATCACAGGTCACAGCAACCTCCAACTCCTGGGCTCAAGCGAGTCTCCTGCCTCAGCCTCCCAAGTAGCTGGGACCACAGGCACCTGCCACAATGCCCAGCTATTTTTTGGTTGCAGCTGTCGTTTTTTGGCGGGCCCGGGCTGGATTTGAACCTGCCACCCTAGGTGTATGTGGCTAGCGCCTTAGCCACTTGAGCCACAGGCGCCGAGCCAAGCCAAAAGCATTCTTAACAAACCTGGCAAGTACCTGAATCAGAGGCAAAGAAATACCAAAAGACTTCTGCTAGGGAAGCTGGGACAGCCTCTTAATCTTTCTTCCTAGATAAGACTGAAGCAGCATCCAGGCCCTGAGAGCTGCAACAGATACCTCAAAACCCTAAGGGGGCATGAGCCTGCATGCAACATGAGGTCAGGGACAGAGGGAGAGTCATCAATAACTAATGTTACTAATTAGTCTCCCTCCTGGCTATCCCTGAAGGGAGGTTTGTTTCAGACCTAACATGAGCCTGCCTCTATCTATCTATCCATCCATCAATCGTCCTTTCTTTTCTTCCTTCCATCTCTTTTTTTTTTTTTAAGAGACAGGATCTTGCTCTGTTTCCAGGCTGGAATGCTGTGGCCAGATCATAGCTCACTACAGCCTTAAATTTCTGGCTCAGGTCACCCTCCTGCCCTCCCTTGCTGGGATAAGAGGCATGAGCCACCATGCCCAGCCTCTATCATTCTTTTTTGCTTAAGCCAGTTTGGCTTTCTGACACTTGCAATTAAAAAAGTTCTAACAAGCTGTTATTTCTTCAGTAGCCAGCGAACTAACTCTAAACTCTAAATCTCGGTATATCCTGACAGTTCAGCCACTGTGACCAACACTGAGAGAAAGCCTACAGCAAAGAAAAGTGCACTGCTCACCTTCTTTTTGTTTCTGCTCAACTTTGATCTTCTTTGCCAATAATTTCTTCTCTTTTAACTTCTGGCTACAAATGTAAAACATATACATTGATTTCTTAACTGCTTTATTGTATATTTTAGAAAATAAACACTTACTTATGGTATCTTTAAACTTTTTAATAACACAAACATTACAATAACAAAATAAAAGAAATACTTTCTCATAATTCTGCCGCTCCAACATTGTTGACATTATCAAGCTGCTTTCTTTTATTTATTTATTTATTTATTTTTTGAGACAGAGCCTCAAGTTGTCCCCTGGGTAGAGTGTCGTGGCATCAAAGCTCACAGCAACCTCCAACTCCTGGGCTCAAGCGAGTCTCCTACCTCAGCCTTGCAAGTAGCTGGGACCACAGGTGCCTCCCACAACACCTGGCTATTTTTTGGTTGCAGCCGTCATTGTTGTTTGGCTGGCCCGGGGTGGATTCAAACCCACCACCTTAGGTGTATGTGGCTGGTGCCTTAGCCATTTGAGCCACAGGTACCGAGCCATCAAGCTGCTTTCATTATGAATCAAGATCAAATCTTGGGGAAGTCCTGAGGTTATTAAAGCAATTTCAGAAGTACTGGAGATGCTTTTTCATTCCAAGATATTTAGGAACTGTTTTTAGAATTCTGCTCAGCTCTCTAAACATAGTGAGATCATTTACTTATTTAAAACACATACATACACATACGTACACATACACAGACTATATAATGAGGTAGTCACTTAGGAAGGCAAGGACCCTAATTGAAGGAACAAGCTAAGTGGGAAGCTTGGTTATGGCACTTTGTTAAACCTGTTATTACATAGAGAAGTGAAAGAGACAGAAACTAACGCGATCATGAAAGTCCTGACCTCTCAGATTTGAAGATTTGTTGCAAACTGGAGGGCAGTAAGGGAACTTGTTCTCTGCTAAGGTACTAAAAGCAAAGTCATTCTTCTACTAGGCTGGCCCACCAAACTCGTTAACACCCACAATCTCTACAGGTCACACAGGTGAGCTTTAGCCTAAAAGAACCCAGCTCATCCATCAACCATCCACTGTCCTATTCCCTGCCCTAAATCCTAGTGCAGTTAGGGGAGACCATGACCTCTTACCGCTTTTTCCGCCGCTTTGCAGTCTGCTCCTCTGCAGCAATTTTATTCTTTTCCAGTCTTTTCTGGAACTCTGCATCCAATTTTTGCTGCAAAACACCCACATCATTAAGAAACATTCTGATCTGGGTGGACTTTAGAAGGTTTCATTTGGGCTAGGTATGACGGCTCTAGAAGTCACATCATGGAGGGCACTACAGGATCTACCCAGATCTCCAAGGTCACTCAGTGTATGGCTGATGGAAAGTAATTCTTCCAGTTCACTGAGATACCACTCACTTACAATAAAATAGAAAAGAGAAATGTGAGGGAGGAAACACAAAGGACTCCTCGAGGGCAGAGATAGTTCTGATTGTTTAGCCAAGACCTGGGACACTGACATATGTAGATCAGCATATAGAATGATGAGAGGGCCAGAACTGTGTAATTTTGAAGCCCTAACCCTAGCTGCAGTTACAAAATAACATGCACCATCCATGGGCAATACCTGCTACTAAACACAAACACATATATGTAATTGTATAATTTTTTCTCAGAAGTTCTGTTTCTAGGCCTGTTTCCTCATCTATAAAATGGGATAAATGGTAACTCCTCTCTCCCAGAGGAAAAATGAAGCAAGATAATTTATAGAACTGGGCCCATAAACTACACAGACATCTACTGCTACAGAGTGTCATTTGTCATTTCTTATAGTTATAGCCATAAAAGTCAATGGGGTAAAAAAAAGCAGGAGCCGGCAAAGGAAGGAGGCGTGCCTCCACATGGGCTGCACTGCCAAAGTTGTATGGATTCAATTAGAGAGGCACAGAAACCAAACATCAGAATCCCTTTCTCCAAGGCCAAAAAATATCCCTTCAAGAAGAAAACCAAGCCTTAATTAGAAGACAACTAGAAAGCAAATGAATTAAATCTAAAAGCACTTGGTTTGATTAGAAACTAAGCCATAAATGCCTTATTGTGCTAAAGAAGCTGAATTCAGCAGTAAGTGAACAAAACAAGGATAAACAGAGAGCCCCAGTTGGCTGCTGCCATCTGGCAGAGGCAAGGTCTCAAGCAGGAGTAACCCACCAGCAGTGACGATCCCTTATCAGTCACTGGAAAAGGATGAGGGTTCCTTGCCTCTCCACATTTAAATGTCTGCCAAGTTTTGTGAAACAATTTTCTGTATTTTCTCTGGATAGTGAGTCATTATATAAAAACTTGACTCTAATTTATGGTGCTTGTGACAACAACCTGCTCAATTTCCTCTCCTCTAAAGTAGTTTTTTTAAAAAAGTGTTTTCTGATGATTTCTATACACAGAGCATTATTTCTGACAGTGGCAAACCCACTACAGTGACACAGCTGTGTCACAAGCCACTGAAACTTCCCACTAGAACTGAGAACGTTATCACCGGGAGATGGCAGTAGTTAGGGAAGACCAACCAACATCTAGGCACCAAGAAAGGTTGTAGGACAAGCAAATATTAGGTGAATACTGGCATAGTAATGACCCAGTTTTGGCCAAACCAACAAATTCTAATATATTTTCTTCTGTATCTTGGCTGTCTCTTTGGTTTAGTATTTTCTTTTTTTTTTTTTTTTTTTTGAGACGGAGCCTCAAGCTATCCCCCTGGGTAGAGTGCCATGGCATCATAGCTCATAGCAACCTCCAACTCCTGGGCTCAAGCGAGTCTCCTGCCTCAGCCTCCCAAGCAGCTGGGACTATAGGCGTCAGCCACAACGCCCGGCCATTTTTTGGTTGCAGCCATCATTGTTGTTTGGTGGGCCTGGGCTGGGGATTCGAACCCACCACCTTAGGTGTACATGGCTGGTGCCTTAGCCGATTGAGCCACAGGCGCCGAGCCTAGTATTTTCTCTAATAAAATTTTATTTTGAAAAGTTAAAAGAATTATGTGATACATATACCCATAACCTTGATTCAACAATTATCATTTTGCTATACTTTAGTACACACCTATCTATACCTCTATCTATCTATCAATCCATCTTTTTTCCCCATGCATTTCAAAGTTGCAGGCATCAGGACATTCCATTCTTAAACAATTCAGCATGCATGTCATTAAATAAGGCTTAATATTTGTTTATGGTTTTTTTTTTTTTTTAAAGGTACTAAATAGAACAGACTGTCCAGATCTTTCTTTCTTTTCTTTTTGAGACAGAGTGTCAAGCTGTCCCCTTGGGTAGAGTGCCATGGCATCACAGCTCACAGCAACCTCCAACTCCTGGGCTCAAGCGAGTCTCCTGCCTTAGGCTCCCAGGTAGCTGGGACCACAGGCGCCCACCACAATGTCTGGCTATTTTTTGGCTGCAGCCATCATTGTTGTTTGGCGGGGCTGGATTCGAATCCGCCACCTTAGGTGTTATGTGGCTGGCGCCTTAGCCACTTGAGCCACAGGCGCCAAGCCAGATCTTTCTTTCTTTTCCTTTTTTTTTTTTTGGAGACAGAGTCTCACTCTGTCACCCTGGGTAGAGTGTGGTGGTTCTGTCACAGCTCACTGCAACCTCAAACTCCTGGGTTTGAACAATCCTCTTGCCTCAGCCTCCTGAGAAGCTGAGAGTATAGGAACACCATGATGCCCAGTTAATTTTTCTATTTTTTAGGTTTGCTCTTTAGCTTCCTAGAGAGTTAGGATTATAGGCGTGAGCCACTATGCACAGCCTGACAAAATGCCCAGATATTGAGTGTGCAGTTTCATTACCCCAGAAAATCCTCTTATGCCTCTTCCCAATCAACCCTTGTTCTTACCACCTAGAAACAACCCTGTTCTGACTTTTTCTCAGATTAGTCTTACCTATTCTAGAACTATAATCATATAATACAGTCTCTTTTGTGCAAGACTTCTTTCACTCAGCTGTCTTAAAGAATCACCCAAGTTGCTGCATGTACCAACAGCATGTATCAGTGGTTTGTTCCTTTTTAAGTACTATTTTATGAATATTTAATTTTTAAAAGCCTTTTTTTCCCTTTATATAGGTAGAGATTCTCTAGAGTTTGATATCAAATTATTGGAAAGGCAAATGCTACTGGGCCAAGTGGCTTCCTCTCTCATAAAAAGAAGACAAACAGGCTGGGCACAGTGGCTCACGTCTGTTATCCTAGCACTCTGGGGGGCCAAGGCAGGTTGACTTGCTTGAGTTCAGGACTTGGAGACCAGCCTGAGCAAGAGCAAACCGTGTCTTTAAAAGTACCCTGGTATTGTGGCAGGCACCTGTAATTTTTTTTTTGAGACAGTCTCACTACATCACCCTCGGTAGAACATCAGTGGCGTCACAGCTCACAGCAACCTCGAACCCTTGGGCTTAAGTGATTCTCTTGCCTCAGCCTCCCAAGTAGCAGGGACTAAATAAAGGCACCTGCCACAATGCCCAGCTATTTTTTTGTTGTTGTTATAACTGTCACTGTTGTTTGGCAGGCCCAGGCTGGGTTCAAACCCACCAGCTCTGGTGTATGTGGCTGGCACCCTAGCCATTAAGCTACAGGCGTGAAGCTGAGGCTCCTGTAATCTTAGAATGCTGCAAGCAAGAGGACTGCTTCAGCCTCACAGTTTGAGACTGTGTCTGTGAGCTGTGATGCAACAGCACTCTACCAAAGATGACAGAATGAGACTCTGTCTCAAAAAAGGAAGACAAATAGGCTTGGGTTTTTTTTTTTTAAGACAGAGTCTCACTCAGAGTGCCATGGTGTCATAGCTCCCAGAAACCTCAAACTTTTGGGCTCAAGTGATTCTCTTGCCTCAGCCTCCTGAGTAGCTGGGACTACAGGCACGTACTACCACACCTGTCTAGTTTTTCTAAATTTTTTTTTTTTTTTGAGACAAAGTCTATGTTGCCCTTGGTAGAGTGCAGTGGCGTGACAGCTCACAGCAACTGCCAACTCTTGGGCTTAAGCGATTCTTTTGCCTCAGGCTGTGCTTGCCACCTCACCCAGCTATTTTTTTGTTGTTGTTGTCATTGTTGTTTAGGAGACCCAGGCTGGGTTCAAACCCGCCACCCCAATATATGGGCAGTGCCCTAACTGCTAAGCTACAGGTGCCAAGTCTAGTTTTTCTATTTTTAGTAGAGACAAGATCTTGCTCTTGCTTAAGCTGGTCTCAAACTCCTGAGCTCAAGCAATCTACCTGCTTCAGGCTCCCAGAGTGTTAGAATTTCAAGCATGAGCCCCATGCTCTGTCTAATAAGTATCCTTTTGAAGTATCTGAATCTCTTTTAAGTGTACAAATGTGTTCTATGAAATAACAGACCCCATGGCTACACTGAAGAAAAGGTTTTTTGGGTTTTTTCTTTTCTGAGACAGAGTCTCATTATGTCACCCTTGGTAGAGTGCCAGGTGTCACACCTCACAGCAACCTCAAACTCTTGGGCTCAAGCCATTTTCTTACCTCAGCCTCCCAACAGCAGGGACTACAGGGACCTGCCAAAACACCCAGCTATTTTTGTTGTTGTTGTTGTTGTCATTGTTGTTTAGGAGGCCCAGGCTGGCTTGAACCTGTCAGCTCTGGTGTATGTGGCTGGAGCCCTAACCACTGAGCTAGGTAGGGGTGCCAAGCCTGAAGAAAAGGACTTTTCAGGTGCACATTCTAAAATTAATAACAAAGAGCAATCCCTCATGTAGTGCTGAAATAAGTCAGATATATATTTGGGAAATCAAAAAGAATCAGCCAAATATTTAACTTTTATTAACAGTAAGATAGGCAAATACAGGAGCACCATACAAAAGTCAATATATTTTCTTTTTTTTTTTTTAATTTTGTGGTTTTTGGCCAGGACTGGGTATGAACCCGCCACCTCTGGCATATGGGGTCAGCACCCTACTCTGAGCCACAGGTGCCACTCTATATTTTCTTTTGACTCTCAGTAATAGTACATTAAAAAATATAATGGGTCACCTAGCACCACTGCCATCAAGAAACTTAAAATACCTTTGAATAAATGTGAAAAGAGAAAGTCAAAACCTCTATAAATCATCGAGAAATACAAAAAGCTTTATATGAATGAAAAAAGATACAAATTTTCTAGTAGAGATGGATAAACATCATAACATCCATTCTCATTCAAGGTAAATTATAGATTCAACTCATCTAACCAAAGATCAAGTAAGATTTCTGGTGGGGATTAAATAGCTACAAACTTCGATTAGAAAAATAAAGTAAAATGCCCCATGGGCACTTTGAAACAGATGAGGAAAGATGTTTCTGGCTTCTTGGCCAAGTAAGAGAACACTTAACAGCTCTTAAGGTACAATTTCTTTTCTTTTCTTTTTTTTTTTTTGAGACAGAGCCTCAAGCTGTCCCCCTGGGTAGAGTGCCATGGCATCACAGTTCATAGCAACCTCCAACTCCTGGGCTCAAGCGAGTCTCCTGCCTCCGCCTCCCAAGTAGCTGGGACCACAGGCGCCCACCACATCACCCGGCCATTTTTTGGTTGCAGCCATCATTGTTGTTTGGCGGGCCTGGGCTGGGGATTCGAACCCGCCACCTTAGGTGTACGTGGCTGGCGCCTTAGCCGATTGAGCCACAGGCGCTGAGCCGAAACTTTTTTTATTTATGAAAAATGCTCGTGTATATTTCGAAAACCATAAAAAAGAAAATTGAAAATTCTACATTTTTACTTGACCTCCTATTATAATTTCCTAAATCCTTACATATTATTTGAAAATGTAATTTTTAGTAGCTTCATTTCCTTTAATTCTTCCAACTGGATGGGTGAAAATTTCTGTTTGCATTCATACTTCTCTGATTGTGAACAGAGAGACTTAGTGCCCTTTCCAGTCTGAGATTCTTTTTTGGTTTACTGTCTTGGTGAAGCCCAGTCCTTGAGAAGTTTTCTGGCAGAGGACTCATAGGAGGTACTTTTTTTGGAGAACTTCCATTCTAAAAATTTGGTTTACTTTTAGCCTTGTAGTTGGGGACAAGGCGTGTTATGTTGGGTTTCTGGTTTGCTGAAGGTTATGCTTTACTGTTTAATGTACAGATTGGCAAACTTTCTGTAAAGGTGAGGTTGTTACTGTTTTAGGCTCAGTGGGCTATACAGTCTCTGTTGTGACTATGCAGCTCTGCTGCTGTAGGGAATAAGCAGCAGAGAATAATATGTAAGCAAGCAGATGTGGCTGTGTTCCCATGACATGTTACAGAAACCAGCGGAAGGCAGGATGTGGCTCTTGTGGCACAGTTTGCCAACCAGTACCTTGGGCTTCCAGTGTTGCTGATTAAAAGTTTTGAAGTCTGTCTTCTGTTTTTGACCTTTCCCCTCCTCTTGGAAGGTTTTAGTACTTTTTCGCTCTTTGTTTTTTTCCTTAGAGTTTATGCCATCTTTCTTTTTTATTGACAGTGGGGTATTTTACCGATAGGAATTGGAGTTAAACACACATGTTCGGTGGGCCATGTTTATCTGGAAATGTATGTGTATCTTTTAAAAGAATTCTTCATAATATGTTTACTTTCAGTTAAACCTTACATGTTACGATCTATATCATTTAAAAATCTGAGAACAACCCCTCCGACATGCTGGTTAGCATGAGAGACTGAGCAGCCGTGCACTGTGCGTCTGGTCACTGCTCTAAGTTTGGTTTTAGTTCTCCACAAATTGATGTGGTTAACTAAAAAGATAAGAAGAGTGAAAACTCTATAGGTGAAGTTTTATATACTAGAGAGGTTTTTTTTTTTTTAAGTGATCAAATTAAATATTGAATCCTTTACAAAAACAAGTATTAGCACACAGGTATTTTCTGGTAAGATCTTCAAAGAAAAACCACGTATTTCCCCTCAAATGGAGAAATGCATTTAGTGAACAATGTTTTTGTGACATTAATGATGTGAAGCAAACACATTGGAAAAAGAATATGTAGTCTGAAAAAGTTTTAATTTTCAGTTTTTTCCCATCCTACCTGTATCTACACATAGAGTTTTCTGCAATGTGTTCACAATATAATTAGATGAATAATATTTTTATTTCTTGACTTACTTTTCATATTTTTTCTGTATTACGTGATATTTATTGTTTTAATTGTTAATAGTAATGTTGATATAGTATTTTATAGCTATACTTTGTCATATTGCCAGTTATGTTTTCTCCCATTTATGAATAATATTATGACGTAGTCAGGTATATAGTCTTTTCCTCCTGTTCAGATTATTTTCTGCTGATTAGTTTTCAGAAGTGTGATCAGATTATAGCAATAAACTAGAAATCGAGACATTCCAGTAAACTAGAAATTGTTTTAGCTGTGTCTGTTCTTTTTTCTTCTTTTTTTTGGTTGGGGCTGGGTTTGAACCCACCACCTCTGGCATGTGGGGCCAGTGCCCTACTCCTTTGAGCCACAGGCGCCGCCCCCAGAAATGTGTCTGTTCTTATAGTGTATGAGGGTAAGCTTGTAACCTTCATCTACACCTATAAATATAATTATTTCCTTATAATTAATTCCACAAAGTAGATTAGGTCAGGATTTTTGCATTCTAAGAGTGTAAAATAACTTTACTCGAAACACTTGGCAACATCGGTTATAATCATTATCACCACTGCTGGGGGAGGGGGCGTGAGTAGAGAGAGAGAGAGAGAATGTGTATGTGTGTTTGGGAAGGAAGAAAATTCACAGAAAGAATAAAAAGTTAAAGAGAGTTTTGTACGTAGGAGATAGAAGAGAAAGCATTGTGAATAAGACAAAAAAAAAAGGTAGAAAAATCAGGGTAAAATAGTATAGAATTCTAGGTTAGGAGAGAATTTCAAGATTAGCAGAAAAGTGGTACAGTTGGCACTTTTTAGCTAAAAATAACTCACTAATTTTTTGTAGTCTGGAGCATTTTTACCCTATTTTAACATGTTATTTTTATTACAGTCCATTTTAGTCATCATGTGTATTTGTTAGATTGTAAACACTCAGTGAGAGAGGGGCATTCACACATTATGACTTTATTTTCTCTTTTTAAATATCTGAGCCAGATTATCACGGTATTTATAGTCTGTATGCGCTGTCTCTAATGTCTGGGCATACTTATTTATACTGACAATTTTATTGCCTGGGTGAACTCCTTCTCGCTGGAATTTTATACTCCTGGCTGCTGTGGATCGCTGTCCCCGCCCCTCACACCATCCCTCCCCCGTACATGCATCGTTTCTGACCAGCTGGGACTGAGGGCTCAGCTATTAGGGGAGATTTTGTTTTACAGTCCGAAAGATTTGTTATATCCCTACTATGTGTAAGGTGCTGTGTTTAGGTACAGCGAGGGAAGGCAGGGTTGAGTAATGTTAGAATTTTGTCTTTCGAAGGTGCACAGTCTATAGGAGAGATAAGACATAGATGTAAGGACTGCAGTATGGGATAAACTTAAGTTCCAAAGGAGGTAAAAAGTGACATGGAGAAATAAGATTTTATATCTCAGTGTTACTTGCCAGTGGCTCAGAAACAATACAGAATTATTAGTTTTACTCATTTCTCTTTTCCCCTGAATTTCATTTAATACCTGATGGGATATCTTTTACGTGGTTCTTAAATTATTGGCGTGTTATCAGTGTTGGCAACGAGACTGTGAGCTCTTTGAGGGAAAGTGTTTTTGCTTAATTTTTTTTTCCCTTTTCACTGCAGGACATACAGGCACCAAAAAAGACCTTCAAGTTTTTTACTATTAAGTCGTTTACTTGCCTCTTTGAGATGCTTTTAATTGTTTAACACTAACTAAAATTCTACATTCTTCTGCAGGTATTTTTGCACCTCTTTCAAAGATAAGTAAAGCAAAAGATCGAAGAAAGAATGTAGTACACACTCCTTCTGCAAAAGCTGCCGTACCTCTCAGTAGGTCCCAGAAAGTTGATGTAGGTCATGTAACGTCAAAAGTCAACACTGGTAGGTCAAACAGAAAGGTGGCTGCCTTCTTCGGCATTTTAATTTTATTTGTGAAATGTCCAATGTTTACATTGGTAGCTAGCTATGGAACCTGGATTTAATAAAACCTGCATCTTATGTGTTTTTAAACCTCAACCCTGATTATTGAATTCTGCTCCTCCAAAGAGAATTTCAGATTTGTTCCCCCCTTTTCTTTACTGTTCTCTCTGTATCTTTATCACCCCCTCATCTGATCTCAAAGCTAGATTTTATCCCTCCTTCAAATCTTTTATGAAACACAACCAGCTTTATGTTCCTTATTCAAGGGTGTTCAGTGACTTCTTTATTAGAAAGTCCTGAGTCTTTGAACCCAGGAGCCAGAGTCTTCTTTCTGTATTTGATGTAGGCTCACACTGCTGCACTGTTGACTGGGGTTTGTTACCTCTCTCCCCTGTCTTTCCCCTACTTTTTCCTCATTCCTCCCTTCATAATTGGTCTCATGCTCTTTATTTGGGTACAGGAACTTCTGCATTTCGAGGTCCTCACCATTCTCCTCCTCCTCGTGCAGATCCTGGGTCTCCATGGGAGCTTCCCCGATGAATCCAGCTCTCTTTAATCTCTCCACTCTCTAACTTTGCATGCCCTTTCTATCCATTGCGCAGTTGTTAATTGTTATCTTGGGTTTTGTCTTGCGATTGTTTTATAATGCCGATCTTTTCTTCTTTCAGCAAAGTTTTTAAGCTTTAAATGGACAGTGAGAGTAGTTTGTAATTTTGTATTCACATAAGCACTTGCTAGTTCATCAATGGCCGAAGCAGGAGGCTTTCTACCAGGATGAAAGGATTTCATCCAAGAATTTGGCTGGCTTTTCTGTTCTGTTCCATTGGGCTATTTGAATACCCTGTGTCAATACTGCGCTCCCTAATTATTACAGTTCTAAGAAATAAGTCTTGATATCCAGTAGAGGAAAGCTTCCTACCTTATTCTTGGTGATTGTCTTGCCTATTTGGGGCCTTTGTAAATCATACTTCCATATAAATTTAAAATAAGCTCTTAACTTTATTTAAAAAAAAAATCTGTTGCGGTATTAAGTGGTATTTCATTTAAACCTTAAATCAACTTGGAAAGAACTGACATCTTTATAATAGTCTGTATTTTATGAGCTTAGAATATCTTTCTATTTAATTAGGTACTTAAAATATATCCTAATAAGATTGAATAATATTTTCTATAGGTATTTTATACCTGTCTCGTTAGGTCTATTCCTAGGTACTTCATACTTTTTGATGCTGTTGTAGTTGGTTGGCCTTTAAGCTAAAACTCAGAAGTACACTGTGGGTATAACAGGAAGCTCCAAGAGCAGCCCCCTCTCTCTCTAGTCTAGGAGCAGAAAAGGGGTCTCCTGTTAGACAGGTCATGGAAGAAATTCCCTGTTTTCTTTCTTGCTTGCTTTTCCCCCTTGGTTCTCTCCCACTCCAGTCCTCAGCGGTCCTTCAGTCTACAGGCACCTAGAACCCCAAGGAAGGAAAACCCCAAGGAAGGAATCCCTCTCATCTCTGACCAGAGGAACTGAGGTCCCAGGAACCACAGATGGAACCCCCCTTGGTTTTTCTTGTTTTCTCACCATGTTACCAAGGGGGTGGAATCGTTCTGAGGAGATTGTATGATACAGCAGGGAAACTAAAGCCTGGAATTCTACTCTGAATACCAGGAAGGGTTCTCTTGAGCCCAGAGTGTTAGGGAGCTAATGGAGAGGGGATCTAAAAAGTGACCTCGGAAGGCTGGATGTGAATTCCTAGGCCTGCTCCAAGTTATGCATGTATGGATCTGACCAAAGGCCTTGGTCTCCTTGGCAGATCGCTGCTCAGGTCCCAGACTGACCACTGGGTAGCATGACATGTGAGATGGATCTAAGCAGTGCAGCCAAGGTGGTGGAAACTGAACTGACCTTGGGGCCACAGTGCACAGACGGTGGGCAAGAACTTCTAGCCTGAACCCACGTGGATGTCAACAAACAACAAGCAAAACATTGAATATACTCCCTATGACTTAAACAAGCCCCAGAACACCATGTCATAATATTCAAAATGTGTAGGTTACAACCCAAAATTATTCAAAATATGAAAAATCAGGAAAATCTCCACATCTTGCAAGGAAAAAGATAAGCATGGCAGCTTCAAGATAACACAGATGTTACAGTGAACACATAAAGACTTTAAAGACTATTTATAACCACGTTCCAGGAATTAAGGGTGAAGACTCTTGAAACAAATGAAAAGAAAGTTTCAACAGAGAAGTAGAATATATGAAAAAGAATCAAATGATACACACGTGTACACACACACACACACACACACACCCCAGAACAAGTAAAACTTCGGTAATCAGAGACTGGTAAATTGCATCAACATCAGTGCCCTGGTTGGGATGTTTTTACTATGGTTTTGTAGTATGTTACCTTCCGAGGAAGCTGGGCAAAGTGCACAAGGTATCTCCTTGTATTGTTTTTTATGACTTTATAAGACTCTCTAGTTAACTCAATAAAATAAAAAGATCCCAGTGGATATTTTAGAAGAGAGGAATAACTGAAAAATAAGACATCCACTCTGCAGGTTCTTTCCTCAACTCTAACCCAGCCCTTCCACATCCTACTGGGCTAGTTCAGACTCTCACGCCTGGACTTTGGTCATGAATTCTGACTGGTCCTTGCTTCCAGCCTCTCTTCCTTTGGTTTCCTTCTTGCTGTCAGGAGAATGTTCTTTAACTCAAGCTCTGTTCATACCAGTCCTCCTTTTCAAAGCTCAGCCGAGAGGCTCGTTCTTTACAGTAGGGTTCCAGGTCCTCAGCCAGGCGCTGCTACCCACTGAGGTTTTATGGAGACCTGTCTAGTCTTCCTTCTCCCACATCCCAAAGTACTCTGCTCCCACCAAGCTACTCAACCATTCTCTGTATCTTTCTTTAGGATTTTCTTTTTGTCCAACCAGAGTTCCTACCCTCAGTTCTTCCTGACCATACCGCCAGTATTCTCTGGAAGGAATTTGACCTAATCTTCAATCCTTAGTGGATTATTATCTAGGTTAAAAATACATTTTAGTGAAATTTGGGGAAGTTGGTATTTCAAGATGGGCTGGGAATGAATTCTTTCTTTTTTCTTTAAATGATCAAATATTGATCTCTGCTGTCAATGAATGTATCATCCAACATATTTTCACAAGTGGATACGATTTAGATAATAAGGGATGCATACACTTTAAAAAATATATGGTTTTAATTTTAATGTTAATCAGAATTCTTGCTGAAAGTGTTCATTTCTGTGTCTCAGGATTAGTGACATCAAAAAGAGATAGTGCTTCTGAATCCACACTTTCATTGCCTCCTGGTGAAGAATTGAAAACTGTGACAGAAAAAGATGGTAATGTAATTTGTAACTTCTGTTGCTCAAATTTTAATTTTTTTTTCTTTTCTTTTTTTGGAGTCAGAGTCTCAGTCGCCCTGAGGTTGAGTGGCGTGGCATCATAGCTCACAGCAACCTCAAACTCTTGGGCTCAAACGATCCTCTTGCCTCAGCCTTCCAAGTGGTTAGGACTACAGACGCCTGCCACAATGCTTGGCTTGTTTCTCTATTTTTTTTAGTAGAGATGGGGGTCTCACTTGGCTTTGGCTGGTTTTGAACTCCTGAGCTCACGCCATCCAACTGCCTCGGCCTCCCAGAGTGCTAGGATTACAGGAATGAGCCACTGTGCCTGGCCTCAAATTTTAATTTCTGATAGAACTTAAAAATAATGTAGTAAAAAACCCGTTATATTTGGGGGTTAAGTTTTAAAGTTCGTAAAAATTACCCTTGAAAATCCATTAAGCAACACATAATATAACGCATACTTTTTTGTGTATAAAATTCTATTCTGTGATTCTTATGTCTTAATTGAGAGAACTACTGGACTAGGTTAAAAGGCAACAAAAGGAAATTCCATAGTATAAATGGCTTGACAAAAATGTCACACATTTCCTTTAGCTACAATAATTAGGTGAATACAGCTTAAGCTTTCCTGCTAACCTTCTGGATTAACTCCAAAGTTAATGTTAAGCTTTTGTTACCTTAAAACATGTTAATGGCAGTTTTTGTGTTTTTATATAAATAAGCTGGGACTCTACTATGTCATCTAAGGTGAGAGGTGAATGATAGTGGTGGTTATAGCGACACTTCCTAGATAAGATTGTGGTCTTAAAAGTGTGAATCCTTAAAACACTATCGCTTGTGATAGAAAATCTTTTATGTATAAACTCCCATGTATTTGGATGAAATAAGACATCTAATTTGATACTAGATGATACGTACCCAAGGACGCTAAATGGAGAGTTTCAGAAAGGTTTGCCCGGGAAGCTGGTTCTCTTCTCGGGGTCCGCCCTCTGACGTGTTCTTCTCCGTTCCCTGTTTCAGTTACCCTGCTGGGATCTGTCAGCACCTCCTCTTCTCTGTCTTCTCTGGAACACAAACAGAGCAACCCCAAGAAACCGAACGCAAGCAGCAATAGCAAGAAGACAGTGAGCAAAAGCTCTTCTCTGTCCCCCAGAGCCAGTGCTGGTATCTATGGCTTTTTCAACCAGGCTTTCTTGGTGTTTTTAATCTTGGTTTCTTTGTAAGTAGATTTGCTCTTTTTAAATGTGTAGAAGGAACCCTTTACTTCAATCCGATTGAACCACTTTACGCTCTGCCCTGACTCTCCCTGAGGTCTCTTCCTTTTGCTCTTAGATATAAGACTTTGCATTTATTTTCACTTAGTTTATTCTTAGTCATCGTGTCCCCTCTGAATGTTGCTTCTTGCACCCTGCGTATTAGCTTTTTTCCACATGCCTTTGTGTCCCCTTTATATTTAAGAAGCACATCCTTTGTTTTTATTCAAGTGATTGTTTAAAACCATGTAGAAGGTCCGGGGGTCCCCTGCTGGATGACAGTGACCACCTGTTCTGAGATGGCTTTAACTAACTGTGGACCCTGCATAATGCCATTCAGTTTACGTTTCTTCAATTATGTGTAAGGATACATAGAATCCCTCGTCAGATTTCTTTTTGAAATCGACATAGATTATGTCTATTGCAGTTCACATAGTTACCTATTTAGTCAACTTTGTCCAGAGAAAAATTGAAGCTATCTTGGCATACATGGGTCTTAATGAACATCATCATAATTACTAGGTTCTTTTTTCTAATACTTCCGATACTTGTACTGAGCTACTATTTTATTATAGAAAATGCTCATGACAGGATTTTTCCCTTTTGAAATCATTACTTTACTGGATAGTAGAAAACTTCCAATCCCCCAGAGGTAACATTGACATAATAAACATTAACGCTTGGACCCCCAAAGTAGGAAACCTGGAAGTTCTGCTGACGTAATTATTCTCTGAATAGCCCTCACGCACCCCAACCAAGTTTTCTCTAAGGTGTGAGGAGCAGAGGTGAGATCTGGTCCTCATTCAATGTCAAGGCCCCTTTCATTTGGCATTTGTACTTTTGACATTGACATCATTTTAAAATTTAATACGTGGGTGTGGAATTACCTTTTCTCTTTAACCTTTTATACCAAGTAGTTCTCCTGTGCCTGTACATTTACTTTTTTTAAAAAAAAATAATTTTGAGAGTTATGTAGGCTTAAATAATAGTGACGATGGAGGGAGTTTTTAGAGTGAAAAAGAGGAGCTTTCTCACCGGGGAGGGGACAGAGAATGGGAGATGCCCAGAGAGGCATCCTGAGTAGGGATTTCGCTTTTCCTGCAGATTTGCATTTGAGGGAGATGTGGACGGCAGGGAATGGACAGTAGGGAAGTTAGGTTAAAGAATAAGAGAAGGAAGAGTGGGCAGAAAGGATTTGGGGAGTGGTAAAGGCGAGGGGCAAGTCTGGGGTGGGCTTCAGCCTCACTGCATCCCATAGTTGAACTTAATGTCTGTGGTCTGTTGTCTGCAGGCAACCTGAGGACAGGCCTGACACTGTTGGTCCGAGGGTCTAGGTTTTCATCGGGGTTGTGCCACTTACTGGCTGTGAACGCTGAGTCTTACTTAATTCCCGAGTTTGTTATTTATTGTTACTATTTCTATGAAAAGCACTTTGTAAATGATAGAATATTAGTCATTATGAGGGCCTAGGGCTTCCTGGTGTTAGCGCTTTTTGCAGACCTTCCTTTTCCGTGGGTTTATATCCTTTCTTTTGTCAGCATATTTTTTGTTTCCACTTTCTTCACGGTCTGACTTATCCTCCATCCCATGCACTAGGGTTCTCTAAGCCTTCCTGGACTACAGCTGTTCACACCTCCGTTTATGCACTGATGGAATAAGTCTCAAGGGCCCACCTCTTCTCTTTCAGCTGTTGTATTTGAATAGCTCTCTAAACAGTATTTCTCTAGGACTTCTGATGTTTAATAGCGGGCATTTCAGTTGAGATGGGAGGGGTTTTGTTCTTACTAAGTAAATCATTTCGGGGTAATTGGAACATCAGAGCAATTTTACCTTTAAATCACATTCCTTTTTGTATTATTCATAGTGAATATAGGTGAGCTACTATACTTCTAGCGTTTTACTAGAATAGGAATTGGCACACTATGACCCATGGGCCAGATCTGACCTACCACCTGTTTTTCTGAAATCTTATTAGAACACATCCAGGCAGGCTCCGTGCCTGTGGCTCAATTGGCTAAGGCGCCAGCCACGTACACCTAAGGTGGCGGGTTCAAATCCCCAGCCTGGGCCCGCCAAA
>CAUYQV010107512.1:0-18669 GCA_963574575.1 Galagoides demidoff
AGCAACCTCCAACTCCTGGGCTCAAGCGAGTCTCCTGCCTCCGCCTCCAAAGTAGCTGGGACCACAGGCGCCCGCCACAACGCCCAGCCATTTTTTGGTTGCAGCCATCATTGTTGTTTGGCGGGCCGGGCTGGGGATTCGAACCCACCACCTTAGGTGTGCGTGGCTGGCGCCTTAGCCGATTGAGCCACAGGCGCCGAGCCAACACCTAGATTATTAAAGACAGGGTCTCACTCTTGCTCAGGCTGGTCTCGAACCCGTGAGCTCAGGCAATCCACCCTTCTCGGCCTCCCAGCGTGCTAGGATTATAGGCGTGAGCCACTGTGCCCGGCCCATGAAGCCTTTTTTCATTGCTTTATTCTATGTGCCCAAACACTTAGTGGGTACCCACTAAATAATTGTTAGATGAAAAATATACTTATATGATAGCTGTTATTCTTATTTATTTCAGAGGGATTTTAAGTTGGGAATGGTGAATTTGGGATACACAAAATATGAGCAGGAAAATAAATTGCAGCAAGGCTGACAGTGGCCAAGGAATGGATTTTGAGGAAATGGATTTTGGCACCTGTAGCTAATGATACAGATTTGCATACAAGCAAATGGCATCCTTAGATACAGATCATCTTTGTGGTGTATCATTTAATCCTTTTGGCAAATCACGATAAATGAGTTATGTAAGAGAAGGTTATTTATGCTTTTCCAGGTAGGCTGCGATGTACCGTGCTTATACTCAACAGAAACCAATAATTATTTTCAATTCCTGTCTTCTTACAGGCTGGAGATGTAATAACAGAGCTGGTATCTGTAGATGATGACTGGATGAGTGGAGAGCTAATGGGAAAATCTGGAATATTTCCCAAAAACTATGTTCAGTTTCTACAAGTCAGCTAAAAGTGAAGCTTGACCGTGTTCCATGACACATGAACTCACTTGAACTATCACTTTGACTATCAGATATGTTTTTGCACTATTTTTTTTAACTGAAAAAGAAATATCTAAGTTGTACATGGTACACTAGAATTTTCTGAAAGCAAAAACCTTGTAGATTTTATAGTTAGCTTTCTTTACAGTAGAAACAGGCATGTGGAAACTCATGAGCTAGGATTCTACCAAGGAGAATATCTAGCAGGATTAGCAAGGAAGACACAGTTCCCCAGGGAAAGTGTCTGGTGACATGGCAGCACGGGGAGGCTCACAAGAAAAAGTTGCACTTGGACATCTATTTTAATCAGAAATGAATTAACTGTGCTTCTTCATTTTTTACTATTAAAAGAAGATGTTTGACATTCTACATAGTGTAACTATCAGGACGTGGTTGGTAATCCAAGTTTCATTTTTTATATTCAAATTAATTCTTACAGTTTGAGTGCATTAGCCTTATCACCAGAGCAAGTCCTTCCTTCAGGAGAGACTTTATTGATTAGTGGAGCATTTTAAGCACTGAGTGAAATCACTTCATGTTCCCCAAATGCTTCTTGTGTTACTGTGTTTTCAGTTTGTCCAAGGATTTGGAGGTGGTCAAAATGTGATATATCTTACCTACTCAAGAACCAAAACCGTCCTTAAAATGCCTTGCTAATACGACTAACCCTCCTGTATACATGCTATACTTATTTCTTTTCTCAATTTATACTTTGTTAACAGGGTTGTTATAAAGCACATTTTTTGAATCTTCAATCATTCCTTTGACAATTACTGGTATCCAAAGGAAAATTCATTTTCTTTGCATTACCCCAGTAATATATAAAAGCTGTGTCTTGTTATAGGCATGCATTATGGATTACAAATAATATTTTAGAGTACAGAATAGCTATTAAGATGGAAAACAATGCCAAACCCCAGAGTTCATTTTTTTGCAATATAATCAGAATGAAAATTTAAGAGGACTGATGAATGGTACTTTTTTTGTTTTATTGTTTCTCTAGCTCATCCCTGCACAGTTATTAGAGTAAATTTAAAAAAAAACAAAAAACTTTCCTGCTATCCATTGTTAAACATTCTAAGCTTAAGATAAAAGTGGTTCTTTACACGACTAAATCAATTACACTTTATGGGCTGATGCCAAATAGGTTGAAGACAATCTTGTAGATCAACAGAATACTACTTTATTGGAAACATGAAACACTTTCCCACCGATGTTCATAACTTTTCTTCTATTTTGAGAAGAGTTTCAAATGCTGGACCAGTTTTTAGCTTTTATTGTTTTTTCCCATTGTCCAAAAAGTTAGGTAACCAGTGGTTACACCATTATGTGACCACCACGTGGAATTCTTCTATAAGGAAGGCAGTATTTATCCACCCTGTCTTTGACTAACGTTCATCTTCCAGTTATGTGGTTACATTTGGTTTTGGAGCATGAGAACTGCTTTTTCTATATGTTTTGGGTAAAGCAGAGATTAGAAAGAAAATTCTTGTCAAATTTCATTTGAAAGTGATTTTGTGAGAAATGCATGACTAAATGCAGTATCTAAACTTAATTCTCAATTGCAGCAAACTATCCAACAGCAAGAAGGGGACATGGACTGGAGCACGAGGTATATATATTTGTCTGTGTAATTTTAACATCTTATATAGTAGATTCTGAAAACCTATTTTTATTGGAGAAAAATATCCCCCTCACATTTTGGCCTCTGTCAGCAGAATGATAAGTGCAATAGTTGTAAATCTACTTGACACTATAATAAACTGAACTGAACTTTCCAAGTCCCTTTCTCCTCGTATAATTCTGAGTTTTTTAGAATGGAGATGGTTTCTTATTTATATCTCTGGTCCTTTGTGCCACTCAGGTTCGGTATTGATTGGTTGGGTGGGTGGATAACATTCATATATAACAATACCATGTTGGATCCCCTCAATATCTTTCCTTTTTAGTTTGTGGACAAAAATCTATATTGAAACAAAGTTTATAGTTTTATGTCATTTCATTCTGTCATGACCTATTTTTTTTTTGAAACAAAGTCTCCCTTTGGTTGAGTGCTGTGGTGTCATAGCTCACAGCAAACTCAAACTCACAAGTTCAAATGATCCTCTTGCCTCAGCCTCCTGAGTAGCTAGGACTACAAGCACACCCCACAATGCCCAGCTAATTTTTCTGCCTTTTTGGTGGAAATGGGGTCTCGCTCTTGCTCAGGCTGGTCTCGAGCTCCTGAGCTCAGGCAGTCTACCCTTCTTGGCCTCCCAGAGTGCTAGGATTTACAGTATGAGCCACAGCACCCAGCTATCATGCTTTATTTTTTGCCTGCCATTTATTACCCACTGAACTGACAGGAAGCAAAAATAAAATGTATAGACTTTCATAGGTACTTTCTTGTTCTGTGTATTGATTGACTTCAATGCAAGATCCAACTGTGTTTAAAGAGAAATATAATTTTATACTCATTGAATTTCATAGGGAAGAAATAGGAATGTGTTCTGGTTTTTGTTTTGTTTTGTTTTTGTCTTGTTTTTCCCCAAGAGTTGTAGGTTAAAACCTGATACTGTTCAGTCAGGCACAATGGTACTCTATCCAGGACAGAGTGAAACTCTGTCTCAAAAAAACAAAAACCTGGTATCATTCATCTAAGCCTCCTCAAATTAGAATCTTTGAATGCACTTTCTTTGTTGGGTTAAAACTAAAGAACCCATTTATTATATTGTTCTTATTTTGAACATTAAAAGAAAAGACAGCATTTTTTTTTTTTGAGCAAGTCTCACTATGTTGCCCCTCAGTAGGATGCTATAGCTCACAGCAACCTCAAATTCCTGGGCTTAAGCAATTCTTTTGCCTCAGCCTCCCAAGTAGCTGGGACTATAGGCACCTGCCACGATGCCTGGTTATTTTTTGTTGCAGTTGTCATTGTTGTTTTTAGCTGGCCCAGGTCAGGTTTGAACCTGCCAGACTCAGTGCATGTGGTTGGCGCCCCATAACCACTGTGCTATGGGCGTCAGGTGGACAGAATTTTTTTTTTAAGTTAGAAAAGTTTTAGGCCGGATGTGGTGGCTCACGCCTATAATCCTAGCAGTCTGGGAGGCTGAGGCGGGTTGATAACCTAAGCTCACAAATTGGAGACCAGACTGAGCCAAAGTGAGACCTTGTCTCTAAAAATAGCCAGGCATTGTTGCCGGTGCCTGTAGTCCCAGCTACTTTGGGAGGCTGAGGCAAGAGAATCTCTTAAGCCCAGGAGTTTGAGGCTGCTATGAGCTATGACGCCCTGGCATCCTACCAAGGGCAATAAAGTGAGACTCTGTCTTAAAAAAGAAAAAGAAAATTTTATTATTCTTCTCTTCCTTGCCCTACTCTTCCTGAAAGCGTATTTCTTTAAAAGATGCCCATTTATGTGGCTGAAAAAGTAATGGAATATGTCTGTTTTTGTGCCATGAAAATCACAGGTTATGAATACAGTCTGTCACATTCAGAATGAAAAAAATCAGCGCATTTCTCAAAATTTATTGTTAGAACTGACATTTGGAAAAAAGTATTTTTCTATAAGATTATAAATCAGTGCTCTCAACCATCATTGTTGAGTTTTGTTTTTTTGCTTTTTCTGTTGTTTAGCAGAGCCAGGCCAGGTTGGAACCTGCCACCCCCTGTGCATGGAGCCAGCGCTGTAACTACTAAGCTAAAGGTGGTCTTTACTCAGTTTCTTAAGCTTAGATAAATATACCTAGGGAAAATAGTAATAAGATACATGGACTAATTATAAGGGACTATATTCACATATTATTCATGATTTAATGCCATGTTGAATGCCATTGAGTGAATTCTTTGTTGTTGTAGTTTGGCCAGGGCTGGGTTTGAACCCACCACCCTTGGTATATGGGGCTGGCACCTTACCCACTGAGCCACAGGTGCCGCCCCATTGAGTAAATACTTAACTGAACTTTTTCAGAACTAATGGGAAATCGTTTTCTAACCTATGTGCCTTTTTACTTCACGGTAACTATAGAAGGGAAAAAAAAATACAAATCCAGATTCAGGACAACACCACCATCTAGGGGCCTCTCCCTTAATTGCAAGTTCGTCTTAAACCTCAGAAGAGTACTTGGACTCCAGAGCTCAATTTGCAGAGGTTAAATGACTTGCCTAAAGTTGCAGTTTGGTGGAGTCTAAAGTAAAACCTGACTGATTTTGTCCTGATTCCCAATCCGTTACTTTTTCCATTTGTTAGAGCAGTGTGATACATTTAATTTCATCAATTAAACAAGTATAACTGATCTGTTTTATTGGCCTATAGAGGTTACAACTTCTCATATAATACTTAGGAAAGAATTTCATGACTAGGCACAGTGTGGCTCATCCCTATAATCCCAGCCCTTGGGAGGCAGAGGCGGGTGGGTTATCTGAGCTCACAGGTTCAAAACCAGCCTGAGCAAGAGCGAGACCCTGTCTCTAAAAATAGCTGAGCGTTGTGGTGGGAACCTATAGTCCCAGCTACTTGGGAGGTTGAGGCAAGAGAATCACTTGGCCTAAGAGTTTGAGATTGCTGTGAGCTGTGATGTCATGGCCTTCTGCCCAGGGTTACAGCTTGAAACTCTTGTCTCAAAAAAAAAAAAAAAAATAGAAAAAGCTGGTTCAACTCCCATAGCTCAGTCGTTGGGGCACTGGCCACATACACTGGGGTTGGTGGTTCATACCTGGCCTGGGCCTGCTAAACAACGATAACTACAACAACAACAATAAAATACATAGCTGGGCATTGTGGTGGGCACCTGTAGTCCCAGCTACTTGGGAGGCTGAGGCAAGAGAATCGCTTAAGCCCAAGAGTTGGAGGTTGCTGTGAGCTATGATGCCATGGCAGTCTACCAAGAGCCACATAGTTAGAATATGTCTCAAAAAAAAAAAGAAAATAGAAAAAGTTTACCAGCATTGTGATGGGCACCTGTAGTCTCAGCTACTTGGGAGGCTGAGGCAGGAGGATTGCTTGAGCCCAGGAGTTTGAGGTTGCTGTGAGCTATGGTGATGCCACTGCATTCTACCCAGGGGGACAGAGCAAGACCCTGTCTCAAGAAAAAAAGAAGAAAAAATGTCCTGTCAGCTTCTCACTTTTAATGTATGTAATTTATATTGATGTTACCCTAGAAATTCAAACTTGAACAGATCCACTAATGGGGATTCCTTTTTCTGTTAAATGATGAATATTCAAATGCTTGGAACATCAGTTCTTGTAAAAGTGTGTCTGTAGCGTGTGATCTTCGCAACAGCATAGTGATCTTAATCCTAGGTTCTCATACAAATGGAGCACAAAGGGTGCTGAGACTAAGGGCTAAAGGTGGGAGACTGAGCAAATGCAGACCACCAGGCACTACTACTCATTTCACCAGCTCTGACCTGCTCTTGTGCCGGGGGTCTCATCAGGCCTGAGTCTGCCTTCTTCCTGAATAGGCCAGAGAATTAATGTAAACAGCCTTCCTACAGCAACTCCCTACTCCAGGTGGCCAGACAGGAGCTCCCCACCAGTGGATCACATTGACAGAGAGGCAAAGTTAACTGGTGCTGGGGCAGCCATAGTTGCTGTGGCTGGCTGAGCGGCTGGCATTGGAAGAGGTTTTGACAGCTTGATCTTTGGCTATGCCAGGAATCCATCTCAAGCAGCAGCTCTTCTCCTATGCCATTCTGGGCTTTGCCCTGAGAACATGGGGCTCTTCTGTTTGATGGTCGCCTTCCTCATCCTCTTAGCTGTGTGAGGCTCCATGGGGCCACCTACCTGTCCCGCTGCTGAGACTCTATGCCATTCCTGGTGCTGAGTGTGCTCTACCATTAAGGACAGCATTTCTCTCTTTAAAAAACAAACATATGTAGCACAAAACACTATTTTTATTATATAGGAGTCTAATAGATTAACCCAAGCACTGTTAAACTAACATGTTTATATTTCAGAGTTTGGGATGCTTTCTGGATATTTTAAGAGAATCATAATTACATGTATATACTACTACAAGTGAGGCTACTACTACTAGTACAAACTCAATGAAATATTCTTTAGAAGTAGTAATTGACTTAAATTCATAACTCAAAGGAATATTACCTACTGAGTATCATCTACTTTTAACAAAAATTGACTGACAATCTTAATACCTACTATTGGCCTACATTTAGTTCTTGAAAGTTACAAGGAACAGACCAGACACAGTGGCTCATGCCTGTAATCTCAGCACTCCGGGAACTCAAGGCAAGAGGATCACTTGAGGCCAGGAATTCTCAAGACCAGCTAGGGCAACATAGCAAGACCTCCATCTCTATAAAAAGTTGTTTAGCTTGGCACCTGTGGCTCAAGTGGGTGCCAGCCACATACACTTGGGGTGGCATGTTCGAATCCAGCCTGGGCCCACCAGACAATAATGATGGCTGCAGCCAAAAAAAATGGCCAGGCGTTGTGGCAGGTGCCTGTGGTCCCAGTTACTTGGGAGGTTGAAGCAGGAGACTCGCTTGAGCCCAGGAGTTGGAGGTTGCTGTGAGCTGTGATGTCACGGCACTCTACCCAGGGGGACAGCTTGACGCTCTGTCTCAAAAAAAAAAAAAAAGTTGTTTGTTTGTTTGTTTTTAATTAGCACAGTGGCACAAACCTAGAGTCCCAATTACTAAGGAAACTGAGGGAGGAGGATAGCTTAAGATATGATTGTGCCACTGCATTCTAGCGTGAGTAACAAGGTGAGAGCCTCAAAAAAAAGTTAAAATTTAAGTTTAAAACAAAAAGGAGCAGCTACATTTATTTCTCTGGTCATGTTAAGTACTACAAGTACTACTGGGTAGAGCCCTGACTGAAAGACCATCAAGACCCACCACATCGGCTCATCTCCTGTAGCTCAGTGGTTAGGGTGCCAGCCACATATACTGGGCTGGTGGGTTCAAACCGGGCCCGGGCCAGGTAAACAACAATGACAACTACAATAAAAATAGCAGGTTATTGTGGCAGGCACCTATAGTCCCAGCTACTTGGGAGGCTGAGGCAAGAGAATTGCTTAAGCCCAAGAGTTAGAGGTTGCTGTGAGCTGTGACATCATGGCATTGTACCCAGGGCAACAGCTTCAGACTTTGTCTCAAAAAGAAAGAAGACCCACTACATGGTCCTCTAGCTCCCCAAGTAGCCAACATCTAAAGAGCAGAATTGTTGCTTCCAAAGGGCCTCAGAGCAATTGTCTAATCCTCTACTGGAAACACTGGTGTCTTCTCTTTAAAGATATAAAAATGTCAAAGCTATTAAATCATAAACATACTGTGATGAGGGTCATCTAATCCATCAGTGTATGCAGAGCACAGAGTCAGGTGAACAGAGGCCGGCTTAGACAGGCTTGGTTGAGCTGCCAAAGGCCCAGACGTCCGCTGCAGTGAGGGGGCTGGGCTCCAGCTTGGAAAGCGGCACACAAATGGAGCACTAGGACACAGTATTTGAGAACCACCCACCAAGTGGGACAACTGCCAGGTGCAGCTGTGTCAGGTTGCTCCTTCTGAGGGGGAAGGGTGACTTCTATATCACCTTGTAGTGGATAGCCACAGAAATGAGACTGCATTATGGAGAAAATGAAGGTGATTATGAGTTTTACAAGAAGCTTGGGTAGATGAAAATTGGGATTATATTCTCAAATACAAGGTGTGAAAATTAAGTTCGTGAACTCATTCTTTAAAAAGTACTATGGGCGGTGCCTGTGGCTCAAAGGAGTAGGGTGCCAGCCTTATATACCGGAGGTGGTGGGTTCAAACCTGGCCCCTGCCAAAAACTGCAAAAAAAAATAATACTACATACCTCACTGATAAATATCACTATGGTTGCTTTCAAAGTACTCTCCTTGGGAAGCTATGCACAATGCCAGTGCCTAGTCCAGCTTCAAAGCAATTTTGGAACTGTTTTTCTGGAATGGCCCTCAGAGCTGTCATTATATTATCTTTACTGCCTTGAATGTCATCAAAATGTCTCCCTTTCAGTATTTCCTTTATCTTTGAGTAAAGAAAAGAGTCACTGTGAGCCAGATCCGGTGAGTAGGGAGAGGGTTCCAATACAATTCTTTTGTTTACTTGCTAAAAACTCCCTCATAGACAGTGCTGTGTGAGCTGGCACATTGTCGTGAGGCAAGAGCCATGAGTTGTAGGTGAAAAGTTCAGGTTGTTTTCATCTCACTTTTTCACACAGTCTTTTTAGCACTTCCAAGTAATAAACTTGATTAACTGTCTAGTTCATACAAATTCATAATGAACCATCCCTTCCATATCAAAAAAGGTTAGCAACATCATTTTAAATCTTGATTTGGACTGGCATAATTGACTGACCTCCACTGTGGACACTGATACTTTGTTTAGGATCATCTTGGTACATACACCTACATGTTTCATCACCAGTGGTAACATGGCACAAAATATCATCTTGCCTCTCCAAAAGGTCTGGGCAAACTTCCACTTCCCTTTGTTTTTTGTACATTGATGAGCTCATTCAGGACCATTTTTGCACACACCTTGTACCTGCCAAGATTTTCAGTTAAGGAATTCTTATTTACTGATGTGTATTTGGTCTACTATGCTTCTCACAGCCAGCTGATGATTTTGATGCACAATTCAACAAAGTTTTGCAATGTTTTCATCAATTCCGCTCTTTGGGGGTTTTTTTTGTTTGTTTGTTTGTTTTTTCTTTTGGCCAGGGCTGGGTTTGAACCTGCTACCCTTGGCATATGGGGCTGGCGCCCTACTCCTTGAGCCACAGGCACCACCCATCAATTCCGCTCTTTACTAGCCTCCCTGACCTCTCTTCATCAATAATGGCTTCCCTCCCCCCAGAAAAACCATTTAATCCATTTGTACACTGCTGTTTTCTTCATGGCATTATCCCCATAAACTTGTACTAACATGTCCCTAATTTCACTTTCACTCTTGCCAAGTTTAACAGGAAATTTAATGTTTGTTCATTACTCTAATTCAAGCTCCAACATTCTTTCAGTGGCACACAAAAACACACAACGGTAATGAACGTTACTCAGAAGACACTACCACACATCGACATGAACACAGCCATGAGATTCTGACATACCAAGATTGTGAGCCCTTACTGAATTATTTGTACAGGGCTGCCAATGCAAATGCACCGTGGAAAATTTGGGAACTTAGTTGGCAGACCTTACTTGTATAATTAGGTGTGGTTCCAGACCCAAGTGGATGTGAAGGGGTGTGTTCAGTGTGTGAAAAGCATACCTCAGAGTGAGACAGACAATCAAATGCAGCAAGTCCATGACCTAGCTGACTAGACCCATTTTTCAAATTGAGTCATTATTTACATGAAATGCACAGATAGGTAGGTCACTACAAAAGTTTTGAGACTGTTATGGTCCATTTTTTAACTCCCAAGAAACAGTCAGCAGTATCCTTTCTGATTCACCTGTGTGAATTTCAACTTGCTCAGCTTATCAGTGTTGCTGGGAAGGCTTCAGTTGTTTCCATCCGGGTGGATTTCGTGTTTCTTGATTTTTGTGTATCTCAAAACTTTTGTAATGACCCACATACTAAGTAAACAGTGCTGAGTTTTAGAGCCAGGTGTGAGTAATCTCCACTCTGGGAGACCAAGGTGGGTGGATTGCTTGAGTTCAGGGGTTAAAGACCAGCCTGAACAAGAGTGAGACCCCATCTCTACTATAAACAGAAAAACTAGCCAGGTGTTGTGGCAGGCACCTATAGTCCCAGCTACTCAGGCTAAGAAAAGAGGATCACTTAAGCCCAAGAGTTTAAGGTTGCCGCGAACTATGACATCATGGCACTCTACTCGGGGCAACAGAGCGAGACTCTGTCTCAAAAAAATGAAGTAAAAATTCTGGTTTTGATAATTATATGTATTCATATAACCACCAATCAGTATAAGAATATTTCCATCACTGCAGGAAGTTTTTTCACACCCTTTTCCAGTTAACAACTAAATCTCTTTTCTTCCCAGAGGCATTCCCTGTTCTGATTTCTATTATTGCAGATTAGTTCTGCCTGTTCTTGAATTTCATAAAAATGGATTCTACAGTATCTATGTTTTCCTTCTGACTTCTTTTGCTCAAGTAACTTTTGTGACTTATCCATGTCATTTTATTAGTAGTTCACTCCCTTTTAATACTGAGTAGTATTTATACATATGAATGTACCACAGTTTATCCATTATTCTGTTGGGGTTTTTCCAGTTTTTAGCTATTGTGAATAAAGCTAGTATGAACTTTTTCAAGTAAGTGTTTTTGTGGAATAGCATTTCATTCTCTTGGATTCATACCTAGGAATAAAATGTTAACTCACAATAAATATACTTAATTTTATAAGAAACTGCTTGTTTTCCAAAATCACACCCTTTTACACTTCACCAGCAGTGTTTGAGAGCTGCTCCATGTCCTTACCAACATTTGGTTTTATTAGTCTATTGGTATTTTTAGTTTTAGCCACTGTAGTGAATTTACATTTTCTTTTGACAAAACAATTACAGTATCAGACTTCCAGGACCTGACATTTGCAGTAATTTTTCTACCTTGACTCCATAAATGATCTTAGCAAATGGAAGCTCATTACCCTTCACAGCTGTCAGTTGCATTGCCTATCATAACATTCCATCCAACAGAGAATTACTCATTAAATTGGTGTGCCTGGATATTTAATGATATAAATTTAGAGGTGTGTTGTCAATCTGAATGGAACAGCAACATTGTAACTTAAAAATGTGTCAACAGGAGTGAGATGCCATTAGTTGCCCTGAGAGTGGACCACAGATCCAATGAAGTCAATCTGTCAGGAGCAAGTGGGGCTAAAGTCTTGTGTTATGTGGACTCATTCACCTCAAGACAAATGGGCTGGCTCAGCACCTGTGGCTCAAGTGGCTAAGGCACTAGCCACATACACCTAAGGTGGCGGGTTTGAATCCAGTCTGGGCCTGCCAAACAACAATGATGGCTGCAACCAAAAAATAGCCAGGCATTGTGGCAGGCACCTGTGGTCCCAGCTACTTGGGAGGCGGAGGCAGGAGACTCGCTTAAGCCCAGGAGTTGGAGGTTGCTATGAGCTGTGATGCTACGGCACTCTACCCAGGGGGACAGCTTGAGGCTCTGTCTCAAAAAAAAAAGACAAATGGGCTGACTTTTGGCAGGAGTCATGAAGTCTGACACACAAGAAAGTTCTTTCCTGTGTACCTCGTCCACGATGGCAGGCATGTTACCATGTGGAGACTATGTAGGTGATGCCAACTTAATCCACAGCCTGATTCCACCAGGTTTTGATACCGGATTTTTGACTTTGGATTTCCAGGCTCTTGGTCTCAACGATTCGATGAATGAATTGATGGACCACAGGATGGACAGTAAGTTAGGTTTTATTTACAGAAGTATTATTACACTCTTACAAAGAGCCAAACCTCCTTACAGTGCAGGGTATTAAGTGTTACAGCTCTTACAAAGAGCCAAACCTCCTTGCAGAGCAGGGTATAAGTGTTACAGCTCTTCCTCTTTCTCCCTCGGAGGTCTGTGACAGTCTCCTGAGGTCTTTGCTCTCCTGTTGCATCTTCCTGGAAGGTCTCCGATGATCTGCTAAAGTCTTCCTCTTCTGCTCTATCTTCCTTAACGATAATGATCTGCCTCTAGGCTCTTTACTCAGGGGTTTATATAAGGGCAGTTGTCCAATCAGCTGAAAGTTGAGCTGATTGGTCTATTTTTAGGAGAAAATAGACCAATCAAGAGCAGGATTGAAAATGGACCAATCAGGGATGCACTGGAGGAATCGCCAGGGGATCTGGTCTTTTTTGCTACTAGAGCCAACTGTGGGAGATGAAAGCTCCCTCGACTTGCTCCAGCCTGTTGGTTATTTTGCCCACTGCTGCCAAGGCAGAGCCACCAGGTCCTCTAGCGCTGCTGCTCTACTGGAGCCTCTGGTGGGGGAGGGAAGCTCCCCACTTGCTCCAGGCTGCCTGTTCCTTTGCTGGCTGCTGCGGCCAAGACAGAGGTGGCAGGTCCCCCAGCCCCGATAGGCCGAGGCGCCACTTTTCCGGTATCAATCTTACTAGAGAAGTGGCCCTACCATGGTCATTTCTACAGGAGTGACTGAGAAGGTACAATCAGTAGTTACATTTTCATAGTTAGAGCCCTAAAATGATGTCTTTATTCTTTCTTTCAAGCATACCTGATGGTTAGCAAAAATATGATGAGGTTCATCAAAAGAATATTGGCTGGATCTGTGAGAATAGGTTCTCATAACCTTGTTGTTGTTTTGCAGTTTTTGGCCAGGGCTGGGTTTGAACCCACCACCTCCGGTATATGGGGCTGGCACCCTACTCCTTGAGCCACAGGTGCCGCCATAACTTCTTATGAGAGTTCTGCCCAGCTGAGCAGTGACCACATTCTCTTTAGTTCTGCATAGCTGGTGCACAGGTTGGACAGCAACAGCAGCACAACAGATACTCAACTCAGTGTTCGGTAAAATTTGGATTTAATCAGAAGGCCATACTCAAGGATCCAGAGGTCCCATGTGCCCTCAGGGCTGCAGGTTCCCCACTGGGCTGCAAAGGCACAGGAAGGCAGGAGGTAGAGGTCTGCTTCAGGAGGTGAAATGGGAGATAAAAGTTTTCCATGAGGTCCACTACATGGAAAATCAGGATGATGCAAAGGCTGCTGTATTCAGAACACACTATTTTTGACCAGCAAGGCCTGATACGTAGTGAGGCATATACTATCTCCAGTACCTCCAGTAAAGTGTGGAACCTTTTTTACGTGGTGAATGGTTAAAGACAGCATTAAACCCTGAATCCACCCTCACCCCAAGAAACTTCTTGGTGAACAGGTCCCTGAATTTATTGCAGTTTATGAAACACCCATTGGTGGAGGTGTGATGAAACCACACTCAAGGCCTGACATTGAGAATTGAGTTGGCAAAAAACAGGACATCTTTCTTTCATATAGTGAAAACTTTGGACATCAGAGACTACAAACATGTGAACACACACCCTGGTGACAAATAGCTTAGGAGTTTGTTCCATTAACACTATTGTAAACATACCAATGTCTTAAATGGGAGAATTCCCTCTGAAACTTTGAGCATTCAGTGCACAAGCATATACACATCAAACTCACATTTAGCAGTGGAAGATGTAACAACAGTACACTGAGTTGGCTCAGAGGGCCTCACACATAATTACTGTATTGATAAAATGTTGCTTAAGTTTTCATAGATAATGTCTCACTCTGTTGCCCCAGGCTAGAGTGGCCTGACTTCAGCCTAGCTCACAAGTTACCTCAAACTCCCCCAGCTTCGAGAGTAGTTCCCAGCACAATGCCCAGCTAATTTTTATATTTTTAGTAGAGACAGGGTCACATTCTTGCTTAGGCTGGTCTCAAATTCCTGAGCTTTACCCAGCCTCCCAGAGTGCTAGGATTACAGCCATTGTACCTGGCTGTCTTCATAGAATACTACATTGTCTCTATTCAGAGGTGCAAATGAGAGCTTGTCAGTTACTATCTTATATCTTACTAAATGTTGTCCAGCCTGAAAGCATTAAGAGAAAAACTGATGTGTCATTTTCCTGGTCCCCATCCCCACTGACTTTTCGTTAGGCTCAACTCTCGTCCACCCTGGGGAGGAAGCCCAGGCCATTGGGGACTTAAGTCTGTCTAAACAAGCCTTTAGTAGAAAATATTAAGGCATTTGCTTCTTCACTGAGGGACATTAACGGCAAACAGTATTCATTTCTTTATTCAAGAAACATTGAACTCCTAGGCACTGAGGGTATAGCCGTGAACCAGATCACCCTCCAACCCCCTCCAAAAGCACTGGCCTCAGCGCTTTTCTGATAGACAAAAGTGAATGAAACTATGGAGAATAAGAGTGCAGGAGAGTAGGGTACAATTTTTTTTTCCTTGAAGACAGTCTTACTTTGTCACCCCTTGTAGAATGCCATGGCACATAGCTCACAGCAATCTCAGACTCCTGGGCTCAAGCAATTCTCTTGCCTTAGCCTCCCAAGTAGCTAGATTTTAGGTGCCTGCCATGATGCCCAGTTATTTTTAAGAAGTGGTTCCCCACTCTAGCTCAGGCTGGTCTTGAACTCATAAGCTCAGGCAAACCACCCACCTCAGCCTCCCAGAGTGGTAGAGTACAATTTTAAAAGAATGAAACCTATTAATACGGTCTATGGAGGACATGTTAGAACAGACATTTAAAGGACGTAAAGGAGTAAACCCTGGGACCACCTAAGGGAAGAATATTCCAAGTAAAAAAAAAACAAGGCTAAAAGATAGTTTGGCTAGAAGAGTAAGCAGAGAATGAAGAGACAAGTCCAAGTCAAGAGCACACAGGACTTCTGAACTAACCATCAAAAATAGGTTTCCACGAGGAAGTCACAGATAGTTAATTCAAGTGGTTATGGTGGCTTGCTCCAAATAGCAATGGCATTTGATATTGGAAAGAACTGGTTCAACTCCAGATGTATTTTGGATGAACTACAAATAGTCAAGGATAACCAGAACTTTAGCCTACGCAACCAAAGGGCGGGGGGCAGTATCAAGATCAGGAGAACCATTTCCTAGAGGTCTTGTTGCCCACACAGGAATGCAGCAGCATGATCATAGCTCACTATGCCTGCAACACCTGGGCTCAAGGAACCCTTACACCTGTCTCTGGAGCAGTTGGGAACACAGGTGTGAGCCACACTTGGCCCCACAAATTACCATCTTATGTAAAATGCTAATGACATCCAAGTTGAATACCAAGTAGACAATTGGATGTAGACATACTAAGGAAAGGTATGGGCTAGAAATATAAAATTCACTACCATTTTATTTAAAACCAAGAAAGAATCTAGTGAAGAGCATAAACATTTCCAAGGATCAAACCCTAGGACCTTCCAAAGCTGATTCAAGGTCCAAGAGAAAGCTTGGAAGAGTTAAATACAGAAGAAATCAACTAAGTGTCACTATTAGAAGTCAAATAAAATGAAGATTGCAAATGGATCACTGGATTCAGCAACAAAATCACTGGTAATTTTCAACACAGCTTTTTTGGAGTGGTGTGGGAGAAAAGGCTAACTGAAACAAACTCACACAAAATGCAAAAAATTAAAATTCAAAGAATGTAGACAAGATACCCTGGCTCACCCCTGTGATCCTAGCACTCTTTGGAGAGGCTGAGGTAGATGGATTGCTTGAGTAAGAGCGAGACTTGATCTCTACTAAAAATAGGAAAAACTAATCTGGTGTAATGGCACACACCTGTAGCCCCAGCTAACTTAGGAGGCTGAGGCAAGAGGATCACCTAAGCCCAGGAGTTTGAGATTCCCATGGCGCTTCACCCAGGGCAACAGACTGTCCCCCCCCCCGCTCCCCCCCCCCAAAAAAAACCACAAGTAAAACCATACAAGAACATGAAAAAATTCCTTTGAACTTTGCTATAGCACCTGAGTCTCTGTGGAAAGCTATAGAAGTATTTTCAGTTTATAGGCTGGTGCAAGAGACAAGTAGGAAGATTTGATAAAGGTGTAAATTACAGGAAGGAGCCAACAGCTTGATTAAACAAGGTATGGGATCTAACACTCAACAGAAAGGTTGTCTTCACACAATTCATTTAGGGATCTGACTAAGCCAGAAAAATACAAGCACTCACACAGAAGGGTAATATATCTATCAATTTTGTTACCAATTATGGGAAATAAAATCATCAGCTGAGCAAGGAATGAGAAATTGGGAGGTCTGAGGAGAAAAGATTTAAAATGGGTGACTAGAGGTGGGCAGCACCAAATGCCCAACTGGTAATAGAATAGTAACCAGTTTCTCTTGACAAATTCAGCTGCAGTGTAGGTGCAAAGTAGTATGTTTATATCCATTTATTTGCTGTAAATAGCTGGAGGCAAAAGGTAGAATTTAGAGTAATTTAAAAAACCTAAAAGCCAATGGGCTCTTCCCTTTCTATTACTCAGTTCAACACACTGGTTCTCCAAATAGTAGTAATCTCTCTTGATCATCAGCATCACCTAAAAACTTCTTAGAAATGCAAACTTTCAGGCCTCCCCCTAGAACTACTGAATCAGAAACTCTGAGGTCAGAGCCCAACAGGCCTTCCAGATGATTTGAGAACCATCAAAATTTTAAAGCATATAGTAAAGCATTTCTCCTTTCATGAACCATTTATATAAACTCTTCCACATCACTACAGCTTAAAATTGTGAACAGGACCCTTTTTCAACTACTTAAAATCCACACAATAGGTCAGAAAGGTTTACTATCAAATCAGAGTATCTGATTCTTGATTCTGTCAAGACTATTTAAAAAGAATGTTCAAGACAAAAAAAAAATCACAAATAGGATTCTTTATTTGTCATTATTAAAAGTCTGAATTTTAGACAGATTCTTGGACTGGTGGTTCATATCCATCAGCTCGTTCAACTTTAGCACCTGTCTCGTCCCCAGTAGCTTTTCCAGAACTACTACCTTCACCATGAAGCTCCATGAGTTTTCCCACTAAAAGGAAGAAAAAACTTTATTAGTTATAGCATTATATGTCAAAACAGTTGCCTTTAATCTCACACAGTCATGACAGGAAAAAAAAAAAGGCTGATACAAAGGTCAAGAGAAAAAAACACCCCTCTACAATGTATCTGGCTCCACATTTTTTAATTTCAGGAATTCTACAATTTGTTACTTACACTCAAACTTGGGTTTCTTCAGCATTTTTACTTTTCTAACGAAGACATCATGGAGAGGATAAATAGATTGGCATGCCTTTTCTATGTCTTTTCCAATGCTATCTGGAATCCTGAAAACAGCCAGTAATGGTAAATTAGTTTAGTATTTCTTGAAAAGTCCTCATTCTCAGTTGTAAGGAGATAAGCCATTTCCTTTAAACAGAAGCCTTAGAATAAGACTATACACAATAACACCTATCCATATCCCACACAGGCCCTCATGTAATAGTCTAGCCTTACACTTTTTTCATTACACCCTCTTAGCCTACTATGGGAATGCATGGGAATATCAGAAAAATGTAAGTTATCATCGGACATCATCTGGGACCGAAACTTTTTTCATCACTTATGCCCATGCATTTAATCGTGCAAGGTTTTGTCTATTCAGTATTTGCTTTTTGGTATTTTTTTCAGTGTTATTTTTTAATTAAAGAAAACACATTTTCTATTCAAGTCTATTTGCTGTGAGATAGCATCAAAAAATAAAAAATATATAGTCATTATATTCCATTTACAACACACATAACACTCATGTGCAGTGATATGGCTAGCAGGACTCACAGTGCTGACCCCACCCTGTATCACATGCTTTCTCTCATCAGAGGGACCATCAACTATTCAGAGTCCTATTGTGTGAGGAAGGAAAGAAACACTTACAATTTATTGACAACTTCTTTCAAGTCATTTGTCTGCACCTCTCTGGTCATGATTTCCATCATTTTCTTCTGGATTTGGCGAACCTGTTGGTGCTGGGTATAAGAGGTCTTCCGTATCTGATTGTTGCGTTTTTTAGTAAAACCAACACAGAACAGATGAAGCAAATAACTATCGGTAGTCTTAACACCAACATGAGCTTCAATCATAGTCTGCCATTTTTTAACCATAGAACACATTTTGTCACGGGTAAGATCCATGCCATGGAAGTTAGTCAGGCAGTTTTTGCCCTGAACATCTTCAGTAATCAGCTTGAATTTTCTAAATGCAACTTCGTCATTCTGCAGATCAGCAAGACTCACTTCAAACACAC